>JAMLFY010000010.1:3155383-3312084 GCA_030441495.1 Dalbergia oliveri | reverse complement strand
GGAATGATACCTCACGAGAATCTCAAGGAGGTAGATCCTCCTATCTGAAGTGACATCATCCATGTCTTCAGGGATTTTGTGATTTTTATCATGAAATAGTGAGCATATAAAGATTCATTTACTAAGTTTTTAACATCATTACCAAGGCCCATTCATTTTATCATGCGTCTTGTAATATATGCATCATGCTTTGTTATAATATGCAACACTTAACCTTATAGCATACATCTAACATCATAGCAAACATGATATGCATAGAACATGATTCATGAATAACATTCTTTGGTTCCATCCGGTGACTTAAAGTTAGTTTACTTTCACTCTTGGGGCCACCCTAATCTCTTCCCTTTTGAGAGTACTTCTAGGTTATGAGCTCATACCTTACTAGTCGTCACTAGCGTAATACTTATCCCTTTTGATAAGTTAAAGTCCCGACTTGCTAAAAGTACGGTTAGGGGCAAAATCACCTTTCATCACTATAGTTTGATGAGTCCAAAGGATCATTTTCTTATATTTCTAAGTCACCTTAAGTCTAGCATGTTATATCAAGATGCATACAAATGCCGTATATATCATAGTTCTTCATATACTTTGAACACAAGCATTCCCATGTTCCCAAAGAAACAATAACATGCAATATGATGGATTCTAACTTTAGAGATTAAGCACTCATATAGCATCAAATATCACATGAATTCATCATCTCAAATCATCAACACATAATTATTCTCCTAAATAGCCAAACCCCTAAATTGGGTAAAACTTAATTTTTAATTATTTTCTATGCATCTAAGGGATTTATTATCATCATTACCACCAATTATTTGACTCAAGAACATCATCAATCAAAGTTGGACAGCATAGGATGAAGAGAATTTATGATTTACGGTGTGCTAGAAGTTGCGTTTTACACCCTTTCTCAGATTATCGGCCTTTCCTACTATGAATTAAAATTAATTCCTAACCATTTATAGTTCATTAATTAAGTGAACATGGTACAACTTATTTTTCAAACTTAAAGGGTGCTAGAACAGAATGAAAAATTATTGTTCTTAGGAGTTATAGAAATTTTGTTTTCAATTCTTTTTAGCTATAGGCTTGCCCAAAGTGCCAAGAACAATTATCACATCAACGAGCATGGTATTAACACATGTAAAGCATCTAAAACAGAATTTAAAGGTGTGGAAAATTTAAAGACAAAATTGAAAAAAAGCAACAAATTCCATACAGACATTAAATAAAGGCATTTCTAGGAATGAAGCTTCAGACTTGAAAACAACTTTAAGCTAAGAGATATAGTAAATATGCTAGACAAGGAAACATAACCATGAATGCAAGTTCTAATTTTATTTTAGTGCTTAGGCCTCTTACATTTACTAATCACATCTCAACTCTAAGGTCCAGGTAGGCTTTGAGATTAGTTATTAAGTGATGACTTGGAAAGTAAATATGCTAGGCAAGGAAATATAAACATGAATGCAAGTCCATTTCTTTCAAACCAGTGCTCTAGGCCTCTTAGATGTTTTACTCTAATTCATCTGAACTTTAAGGTTGAATACAGTAGGTTTCCTAGATTAGTTATTAAGTGATGACTTGAAAAGTAAATATGCTAAGTAAGGAAATATAAACATGAATGCAAGTCCATTTCTTTATTTAGTGCTTGAGGCCCTTAGGGTATTTACTTTGTAACACCTTAATATTTAATCTTAAACATGCCTAGGACATATTAAGATTAATTATTAGTTATTACTTCCTTTTAAATTCATTTGCAAAACTACTTACGAAAGTATGGTATTTTTTAAACTATAAGACAAGATGCGAGCCATTGCGTGCATTATGAGCAAAATTGTAGCGTAAGAGAAGAATAAATCATGCAATATAAAAACAAATAAAGGAACACCTCAATCATAGGAACAACCATCATAATATTAATTAACATAGTTTACACAAATGAATACATAACTAAAATATAAGAAGCATAAAGTCATGCCCATATGAGTGGAGAGTTATAGCACATGAAAATTGAAGTACAATAATATTCAACTTAAACATGGAGCAGCCCTGAACAGATTTAATGTAAACCCTCCCCTTTAAAGCCTACGGATGCGAATCCTCTGACCCTAGACTAGCCCGCAAACTGCCGAAGTCTTCTATGTGAACCACGAGAGGGGGCATGGTTGCTGGTCCGTCGGACCAATGTGGCTCTCTCTCGGCCTGGGAGCCTCTCGGGCTCACGTACACGCTTCGCATGTCCCGACCCTAGAACCGGGTCCTCGCTACCCTACGGACGCCAATAGGATCGAGGATACAGTACCCTCCCAAGAGGGGTAGAAATCAGTCCCTGGAATCCGCGACAAGGCCTTCCCAGGCTGTAAGGGTATGAGGGCACCCACCTTGGTACCACACACGCCAAAACGAGGTCATGCATGGCGAGTCTCGCTCGTCAGTAGGCCGCCCCTCTGAAGATCAAATCATCACCGTAGGAAGAGAGGTTGAGTGAAATGAAAGCTTGAAGAAAGGGAAAGCAAATGGATGTCCCATGTATGCAAAAATCCGTATAGCACACGACCCTCAAAGTGATAGGATTGATGATTTGGATCGTAGTGCAACTCCCAACAGGTGCGTAACAAAAATCACAAATGATGCCATCGCGGAAGACGTAACGGAAGAGAAATAGAGAGAGGGTGAGAATCTTGCAAGAATCTTAAGGAAATCCTCCATCCTAGTGTCATCGTTTACATCCCCAGGAACCTTGGGTTTATTATAAAAAGGTTAAGCATGCAAAGGTTCATTATGAAGTTTTCTTAAAAGATAATTATCCAAGGTTCGTGCCTTTTAGGATGATCTTAATGCATGTATGCAGCATAGCAGAACATGAATGCATGGTAGACTTTATGTAATAAAACAATAAAACATAGCATCATCAACTAGTCTCATATAAGTGGCATGTAACTTCTCTTATTTAACTTCTCACTTTCATAAGCAAAATGCTTCACATCTTTTCTCATTTCTCAAACTTGTGACATCATGGTATGTAAAAATAGTAACCGACCCTGATACTAGGCTATGAGCTCATACCTTAACTAGTCGTCACTAGTTCACTTATCCTCTGATAAGTGAATCATAATCATAAAAATAATAATCCGACTCCAGAGTAGTGCAGGGGACCTAAGGAATCACCCATCATGGGACTTTCTTCCTTCTCAAATGCATCAATTGGTTAAGACCGTGACTTTGTCCGCTTTGGAGGCTGATGTTGATGCCCTCATGGTTTTGCCTTCCTCACCGGAGCAGGAAGAAGTACGTCTAGTCCGAAATGCATCATTCGTTAAGACTAGTGACATTGTTCGCTTCTGTTTCCCCCACGGATTTCTTTCTCTTTACTCGGAGTAGGGAGAAATGCATCTCGGCATGTCATATATAAATCATTCTTTTCAAAACTTTTCTCAAGTCCCTCAAATTTGACAGAAATTCGGAGCATAATTATCACTCCAAATTTCCTCAAATTTGAGTCATGCCACATAACAGTTCACACATATTGTTCTCATAACATTTCTCAATCAATTTAGCCTTTAAACATAGGAGCATACCCTCCTACTCATTCATATTTTGCATTCTCATGCATTCCAAGCATAGCATACCTCATCATCACAACAACATGTTACAAACGCACATATAGTCTCATGTTCATGGCCTTAACATATCACATCATTACGTATATACCCACTCGTCTCATACTCACATCACATCTCCTATCTCATGGTGTTTTATGCTTTGGCCCTTACGGGTCTTAACTTACATTCTAATTATTCTAACTTTTATTATAGATCTTTATCACACCTAAGGGATCATTACCTATGATTTCCTCTAATTTTTATGCTTGCTAACATAACCAAACAACACTTCATCACTTTGGGCAGAATTTTATATGATTTCGAGGCCCTAGAATCTCTCCTTTGACCCTTCTAAGTTCCGTCTCGCCTAAGGCTCTATAATCAACTTCTAAACCAATTATGAGGGATTCCTACACATATCCACTAATTATAAACCATTTTCCTTAAGTCCAATTATGCTGGAATAGAATTTATAATTTGTGTATCTAAGTGTTCTAGAATTCATATTTTAAGTCCTTTTAGTTCTTGTTCTTTCCTAACTTCCCTAAATCGTTCCTTGCTTCACTCAAACATAATTTTACACATTTTAACACCATAAAATAGAATTTATACAGTGGCCAATGTGCAAAAGGCAGAACCGAAAACATAAGCATCAAATAGTCACATAATCTCATGATTTAAATGCATATAAGTTGCTAGTTTCTCTTGGAATCATTTTTGTAACTCAAAACTCTTTTAGAAACAATTATTCTCATTAAAATCACATAAATATGTGCTAGGTCAGTAGCTAAATTATTTAGCTCAAGGAATAGATTTAAAACATAAAACTTTGTTCATAAAGTTCCTTGAGTATACCTAAGCTTAGAAAAATTCCAAGACTAGACTATGGGCACTTATGATTATGAACTCATCATTAGTTCATCATCATCATCACAAGGCTGAAATGGAATTCTTTAAATGCCTCCATTTTCTAAAACTTTATGTAAGATACTTGGGCAAGTCTTTAAGCTCTAGAAGGTTTAAGTGATGCATAAACTTAAACATGATATGCACTTATTTTATTCTTCATTAGAAAATAAAGTGAGAGCATAAAATAAATATGAGATGCACCTCATTATCTTTAAAGATTAAGTGATAACTTGAAATATAAACATGAAATGCAAGCTTGGAAATTTAAACATGATAATGCAAGTTCATTTAGTTAATCTTGAGAGTTTAGTGATGGCATCAAAATAAACATGCTATGCAAGACATAAACATAAACATAAACATGTGTGCAACTTATTTTATCTTAGCTAGAGCTCTTACAAGAATTTAAAGGAACATTATAACCTTAACCCAATATGTATCTTAACAACATAAAGTGAGCTTTGAGTTTAGCACCAAGTCTTCAAAGAAGCCTTTGGTTTTGAACTTCATCATCAAGCTCAAGAAAATGTACACAAAGCTCAACACTTTGTCTAAACAAACATGCTAAAAACTAAGTCATATTCTTTATTTTATTGCTCATGGGCTTCAATCTAGAGTAAAACTCTTAGAACGGCCGACCAACTTTAAGGTTGGCAAGGGTAAGCTTAGAGCTCTTTGAAAACATATGATTAATTTTCTTAACAAAATTTTTATGATCTACTTAACATTTTTAACAAACTTTGTTCAAACAAAGGAAGAGGTGAAATCATGAGAGGGAAAGGAAGAGAAAATCGAAAAACTGATGGAGGAAAAGGAAGGAAAAACTGAAATCATAAGCAAGAAAAAGAAAGAAACCACAAGCATATATGGTCCAAGACCAAGTTTTTCAAGCTTTAGAGGTTTCTCACATGACATCAACAAGTCATTAACTTGAAACCTCATCATCAAGCCAAAGTTTTCCTCATGAAAAGGCCTCTGGCCGAAAAAGAAAAAAGAAAAAGGAAAGCTTTGAAAACCAGAGAAAACTAGAACTTTTCTTAAAGAAAACAAGTAAAAACTTTAAAATAAAACCCCTACCTAAGAAGTCTTTGAAAGGAAGAAAGAAATCTTGATCCTTGAAGAAATAGAGAAGACAAAATCTTCTCTTGAGGTGTGTATGGATCGGCCAAAGGGAAAGTCAAGGAAGATGATTTTTCCTTGAGGTTGCAAGCTTGGGAATGGAAAGTTTAAGTGTTTAAGAGATGGTTTGAGGTGAGGGAGTGGTGGTTTATGGTTGTTTGTGGTGGTTTGTGGTGGTGGAAGGTTCTTTGAGAGGAAGAAGAAGAAACAAGATGAAGAGAATTTTAGAGAAAATGTAAGAAAAAGCAAGAAAACTAAACTTGGCAAAGCTTCTAAAGTGTAACCAAATTCTTCCAAGCTTGGTATTTATAGAAATTTGGCAACATGGAGGCTGCCAAGGGAAGAAGGCCGACGACCAAAGAGGAGGAAAAGTGAGGAAAATATCTCTTTACATGGGTATGGGCTTAGGCATAGCAAGCATGGTTGAAAGCATGGTCAAGGTATGGCTTGAGGTATGGCCTTTGAGTGAATTAAACAACATGTGACACTTCTTTAAGGGTATGTATTCAGCTAGTTTTGCAGCCAAAGGGGGAGGAGAAATTGTTCATGTAATGTGGTTTAGTGATGTGTTTAAGTGTTTCTTTGGTTAAGGTTTTGATTAGGAGTTTGTAAGAAAGTGTTTAGGTGAGGTAATGGCTAATTAAGGTTGTCAAGACTTGATTAGGAGAGTGATCTTGCTAGATTAACAATTTAAAATCATTTTTTAGTCAAATGAGGTATGGGCACAATTCCTTAATTTAAGGAATTGAAGAAAAATACTATTCAAGATTCAATGACTAGGAATCTTGAATTAAAGATGTAATTAGAGTTTAACTAAGCAATTTTAGGTTCTAATTAACTTTAATAAATTATTTTGACTCTAGATTAATTATTAAAATAAATTAATCTTCCGATTAGAACCTAATATTGCTTAGGTTTGCTTAATTACGTCATTAGGCTTTGGACACTGCTCTAGGGCAAAATGGTAATTTTGCACTAAAACTGACCGGGACCTCTGTGCTCAGCTAAACACCAAATACTTCTCATAAACATCATTCCAAACTTCCTGGAAAAGTTTGAGCTCAAATGGCACCTTTACCCCGTAGAACATGGTAAGGGTATTTTGGTCATTTTGAGTCGAAAGTTCAAGAAAAAACATTTTCACCTCGGATATCAAACATAACAATACAATCCCTTCAAACATTGAGTTGACCTATTCGAGGATCCCAGGTAGCTTCCCTTTAATTTTGGAATGACCTCATGGGCATTTCGATCATTGTACTCAATATATAAAATTCTGCGTTACATACTCTAAATCACATTAACTTTAAGGTTGAGATAGGTAGGCTTTGAGATTAATTATTAAGTGATGACTTGAAAAGTAAATATGCTTGGCAAGGAAATATAAATATGAATGCAAGTCCATTCTTTATTTTAGTGCTTTAGGCCTCTTAAAGTATTTACTCTAAATCACATCTCAACTTTAAGGTTTGAAAGGTAGGCTTTGAGAGTAATTATTAAGTGATGACTTAAAAGCCCATATGTTAAAACATGCACAAGTGAAACTTATACATTTTCTTTTTCTCATATAAAGGCACCATGCAATTTTCTCTTTTCAAGGCATGTCACCATACATGTAGGCATTCAATTACATTGGAGTCTCATTCATGCTTTGTGAACAAACCTTTAAAACAATTAGTATACATTCATATACTAGATACTTGAACTATATACTATGTCATCATTAATTAAGGCTTTTTTGCCTTTTCACATGAGCAGATTTATCATTTCAGTACCAATATTTAATGTACCTGCCTAATGGTTGGTTCAAGGGCCACAAAAATTTTCCATGACACTTCAATGTGTTAGGATCCCCTATAAAAACTTCAACACTACTGGAGCTCTCAAAACCTATCAGGAAATTGTACAAATTTAGTGGCCAGGAGACCCCCAATTCACAAATCAGGCCAGGGTCTCACAATTTTAACCCTACAAAATGATTGAAATAACTCACAATAAAATTTACAGTAATAGTTCCATGTGTTATACACTTCCTGTAAAAATTTCAAAGGATAACTCAATCATTTGAGGTGTTAATAAAATTATACAAATTCAAAGCTTCAAGTTCCAACAATTCAGGCAGGATCTTACAATTTTGTTACTCATTTTTCTAAAGCAGTTTGACAAAATCAGAACCCAAGAAAATCTGTGGAGCTAGTCCAAGATGATGAATTGAACATATAAATTTTTTAGCTCATGAAAATGACCATAACATGCCCAAAATCGTGACCATGCATCTTTTTCAAGACTTACATCTTTTTGAGTAAAGTGATTCTTATCATCATCCAAACCTACTACCAAAATTAACACATCAATATAACATAATATCCATCAATACAACCAGAATTTTTGGACTTAGGGCAAGCCAAAATAAATTAGAAAAGTTCCTAGTTTACTCCAAGATGGAAGTTCTTTGTTCCAAAGCTCTTAAAACCCACTCAAACCTCCTCTAATCAAATGATGGGTGAGGTAATAGAGTGAAGTTTGGAGATTCTAATCGGTTATATTTATGGAAGTTGAAGTGTACAACAAGTTTAAAGAAGGAAGATTTTGGTTTTAACAAGGTTTGGCTTAGGATTTTGATGTTGGAAATCAAGGTTCCAAGGTGTTTAGTGAAGGAAACATGGAGGTTCTGGTCTTTCTCCTTTGTTGCCGTGAGTTAGAGAAGAATTAATGAGGTTTGGTGTGTTAGTTTATCTTATAAGGAGTGATATCATTGGTTGCACATAAAGTGAAATAATTTTTTCAAAAGAACTTAACATCAATGGCTAAGATTTGATCTTGCATCCAAGATAAAATCTAAGCCATTACTTTGGCATTTAAAGAGATAAACTTCGTTATGTTGTAGAGATTACTAGCCTTCGTGTTAAAAATTACACATCGAAATTTCACCGACGGGTAAACAGACCCGAGAAATCAAATATTACCCGAAATTAATTCTAAGCATGAAATTTTCATTTCCAAATATTTCTAACCTTATTCCCATGTTTCCCCAATTTCGGGCACCTCGGTTCGAATCTAAGGTTTCTGCGTCTGGAGGCCTGCAGGCCGCAGAACACTATTCATATTTGTTTTTTTTTGCTCGATCATAAATTCGTTCTCATTATTACTACGTCTGTCAAAATATCAATATTCTCATTAATAAAACCTCAATTAATTTCTAAAGAAAATTAGGGTGTTACATTACTACCCACCTTAAAAAAAATTTTGTCCTCAAAATTTCGTACCTGGAAACAATTCTGATGATCTTCCTCATGTTTGACTCTAGCTCCCATGTGTGTTCTTCATTCTCATTCCACCCAAGCCACTTTTACTAGTTGCAGAGATTTTATTCTAAGTTGCCTGACTTCTTATCAACGAATTGAATAGGAGGGGTTTGAAATGTCAAGTCATCCCGAACTGTATGGATTTGGTTCAATGATATGGTTTGGACTGGATGATACATTCTGAGTTGAGATACATAGAAGACATCATGAAGATTGGATAGATGTGGGGGTAAGGCTATTTGATAAGCAGCTTACCCAATCCTTCGAAGGATTTGGAAAGGGCCTATGAACCTAGGTGACAACTTTTTGACTCTTAAGGCTCTACCTACTCCCGTAGTGGGTGTAACCTTCAGGAATACATGTTCTCCCTCCTAAATTCTAAAGGCTTTCTTCTATTATCCGCATAGCTCTTTTGATGACTCTTGCGGCGAGGATTTTATCCTTGATTTCTGGATTTGTTCCGTCTGATTAAGATCGGGTCCCAAAAACCTTGCTTCCCCCGAATCATACCAACACAAAGGAGATTGACATTTCCTCCCATATAAAGCTTCATATACTGGCCATGCCAATACTGGCATGATGGCTATTATTATAAGCAAACTCCACCAAGGGAAGCAATTTGTCCCAACTCCCCTTCTGCTCAATCACACATGCTCTTCAGCATATCCTCCAAAGTCTGTGGTGCGTTGGTCTGTCCATTGTTGGGGTGATAAATCATACTAAACAAAGTTTGGTTCCAAAGGCCCTTTGGAAAGCTCCCTAGAATCTTAGTAAAACGGGAATCCTATCAGGACTATTGAAGAAGGAACACCGTGTAGTCTCACTATCTCTTGGATGTACAAAGAAGCTAACTTATCCAAAGGATAATTAGCTTTGATGGGTAAGAAATGAGCAGACTTGGTCAATCTATCCACTACAACCCATATAGCATCATGACCTTACGACGTCCTGGTGAACACACTACAAAGTCCATGGAGATACTTTCCCACTTCCATTCTGGACTTCTAAGGGGTGTAAGGTCCTTGCGGCTTTTGGTGTTCTATTTTGATTTTCTGACAAGTTAGGCACTTCCGTACAAACTCCATTATGTTTCTTCATCCTGCCACCAAAACATCCTTTCAGATCCGCATACATTTTACTAGTCCCAGGGTGTATGGTGAATTCGCCTCGTGAGCCTCTTTTAAGATCTCTTGAGATTACGCTTAGGTACACAAACCCTGTCCTTGTACCTCCATATACCTCGCGGTTTTGAGTAAATTCTGCAACTTCTTTGTATGGACAGACTTTAAAATCTCTTGAAACTTTTGATCTTCGGGTTGTGCAGCAAAATTCGTTCCTGAACTCACTCGACTTATCTGACCTAACCTCACACCCTTTAGGTTCAGACATACCCATACTAAGCCTTTTGAAGCTCTCCACTAGCTCTGTCTCCTTGATCATCAGGCATGCTACACTCAGGGATTTCCCGCTCAAGGCATCTGCCATAACATTTGCTTTGCCTGGGTGGTAGTTTAAACTAAACTCATAATCCTTGAGGAACTCCATCCACCTCCTTTGCCTCATATTCAACTCTCTTTGATCGAAAAGGATTTTAAGCTTTTATGATCAGAGAAGACATTGAACCTACACCATAAAGATGTTATTGCCAGATTTTGAGCAAAAACCAGCTGCAAGTTCAAGGTCATGAGTTGGGTAGTTTACTTCATGAGGTTTCAACTGCGAGAGGCATAGGCAACCACCTTTCCGCTCCCATCAACACACACCCTAAACCCTTATTAGAAGCATCACAATAAACCTCAAAGGGTTCATGCGGATCGAGTAAGACTAATACCTGAGCCATGGTCAACTTTTGCTTTAACTCCTGGAAACTAGTTTCACACTCCACGTCCACCTAAATTGAGCGTTCCTCCTGGTTAACTTAGTCAAAGGTAATGCTATTTGAGAAAAACCCATGATAAATCGCCTATAGTATCCAGCTAACCTAGGAAACTCCGATCTCACTCACCGTGGTTGGTCGTCCCCAATGGAGTACTGATTCTACTTTACCTGGGATCTAGGAGATTCCTCGCGATACCACATGGCCAAGAAACCTAAACTCTTCCATCCAGAACTCACATTTTGACAATTTAGCATACAACTTTCGTTCTCTTAGGATTTGTAACACAGGTCTAAGATGCTCCGCATGTTCTTCCTCGGTCCTTGAATAGATAAGTATATCGTCTATAAAGACGACTACAAATCTATCCAAGTAGGAGCGAAGATTGGTTCATATAATCCATGAATACGCGGAGCATTTGTTAACCCAAAAGACATCACCCTATACTCATAATGTCCATATCGGTCTAAAAGCAGTTTTGGATATCCTCATCTTGAACTCAATATGATGATAGCCTGATCTAAGATCAATCTTTGAGAAACAGTTGCCCCGTAACTGGTCCATAAGGTCGTCATTCTTGCCAAAGGGTACTTGTTCTTGATTGTTGCTTTGTTCAACTGCCTATAGTCCATGCAAAGCCTCATAGCCCCATCCTTTTTCTTTACCAGGAAGAACAGGGGCTCTAATGGAGAGGCACTTGGTCTAATGAAATGTTTCCTGACAGTCTTCAACTTGCCTTTAATTCCTTCAACTCTAAGGGTGACATCCGGAAGGAGCAATTGAGATAGGACCCGCCCTGGACCAATTCAATTGGATAATTCAATCTCCCTCTTAGGTGGAAACTCTGAATATCATCTGGGAACACATCTGGATACTCCCTCACCACTGGAATCGTGATCAATTCTTGGTTACTTTCAGTTTCACTAGCAGAGAGGAGAACATATTCCTTACGGTCCACCTTACTAGGGTTAGGTGTCACTAAGTCTAAATAAAAGGAAAAGGGAACCAGGAATAGAAGGCAGCATGGAAGAAACACCGTAGTTCTATTTGGACAATGTAAAAGAACATAATTGGGTACCAACCAATCCATGCCTAAGATTACTTCTAAACCAAAGAGAGACAAATGAGTTGGAGGAAATTCTCTAGTGTCTATAAGAAGAGGAAGATTCATGCATGCATAACAAGTCCTAATAGGACCAGGTGGGAGTGATACAAGGAGATCATAGGGTAACTCACAGTAGAATCTTAACCTTTATACACAATCATGGGATATGAAAGAATGGGTGGCACTCGAATCACAGGACATTTAGGACATTACCATTTATTTCACACTTACCTCGAATCAAATCAGATCGAGAAGCTTCCTTAGCACTTACAGGAAAAACGCGCCCTTGTTGTTATGGCCTGGGAGTGGGCTCTTTCTTGTTGGGGCACTCAAATATCTTGTGTGCCGATTTTCCACAGTCGAAGCAAACAATTTGTGTTGTCCAGGAAGGCCTCTTCCCGTGATATTCCCACATTTAGGGCACTCTCATCTTATGTTCCCTTAGGGATTGAAGCTGCTTCCCTCTATTGTTGTTGTTGTGGTTAGATGGAAATCTTCCCTAGATACGGTTTCAGGCTGAACGGGGACCTTGGGGTGCTAATCCCCTTGCATTGCTTTGTGCACACTTGAGGTTGGCAAGCTTCTTGTTCGACTCTCAGCATGCCGACACTTATTCACCAAAATAGGATAGTCTCGGATTCCAGGAGGCTTATAGCCGCTTCTATGTCTTCACGTAAACCCCTTTCATATTTCATACACTTCCAAGCTTCGCTCGGGTCTCGCTGGTAAATCGTAGAAAACTTGCAAAGCTCTTCAAATTTGGCAGGTACACCTGACTCATAGGTCCTTGTTTAAGAGCCATGAACTCTAACTCCTTTGCATTCCTTACCGAAGTAGGGAAGTACTTATGATAGAAAGCCTCTTTGAAGACATCCCAAGTAACTTCAGTCTTGGAAGCTTCAAATAATCCCTTGGTGCCAACCCACCAAAATTCCGCATCGCTTCTAGCATGTAGGTGGCAAAAGCCGCCTTTTGAATCTCTTGACAGGGAGAACTGAGAAGATCTTTACCATCGCCTTGATCCATTCTTCTACTTTACAAGGGTTAAAAGCTCCTCAAAGGCGAGGGGCTTGCCTTCGAAACTCAGCAAATTTCTATATTTGCATCCTTCGTTCCCTCCAGGGTTACCAGCTTGGGTTTTGCTTCTCATTACGATTCAGCCTTTCCATCATTTGATTTGCAATCGCGGCTTGTTTCTCATTCGCGGCCATCTCGCGAAAGGTATTCATCATTTCAGCATTGTTCCCGCTCGCTCCTAGTTTGCCGATTTTGACGTCATTGATTCCTGTCACACCAAACAAAATATCGAGTTGATAAGGCTCAATACCATTCCAAGTGTGGCAGGAACCCACAACATTTCTAACTAGCAGTCATACACACATATAAGCATATGTGCATCATATTGCATGACAATCCCTATGGAAACATAGTCGGTCCAATCTTCAGGCTTAGGATAGTCCTGATACCATAATGTAACACCTTCCTAATTATCACGTTCTACTCGAGTATTGACATGGAAATTAGCAGAGTATTACTTACATTCAAAAACTATACTAGTCAAAATACAAGGTAATAAAAAGATTTAGAGACATATGTTGCGAAACTCATTTTTACATATATGAACATCAAGTTTCAGTTATATGTGTACACTATCAGGAAGTACCAGACGACACCAAAACTAGTTAGAAACCCCGTAACAATAAGACTAGCCCTCGCCTATGACCTAGCCGTGAATTATCCTGCCCAACAAAATAACATATAGATACAAAAGGACCTGGAAACATGTAATAGTACATCAACCAGGCTGTAAAGTCCTAACACCACACTACTACTATACACGCCAAAAGTCTCTGAGGATCTCGTAATCATCCTCCAGGAAGCCATTGGCCATCGGCGCATGGCCTCACCTCCATCTGGCCGCCCTGGGCTTCAGATGGGTCGAAGTTCTGAGGAGGATGATGAACGAAGGTCGCATTGGGGGCACAGGTGATGTTAGGGCTACAAAACATTTGGATGTGCCATGTGTAGAGGCACACCATCATACGGAAAACCGGGGTCGAACTCTGGGTAAATACAGGAGACTGAACGAACGCTGAGAATACGTAGGCCCAGATCTGCAGCCACACGACAGGGAGTCCAAGGTCGGGTCGTAATGCCACTGCCACGGGTGAGTCAAGGAGAGAATCACCGATGGCATCTGAATGCAATACAACATATATGCACATAGGAATGAGAATATTATAAAATTCTCAGTAGAGTAATCCCTCATATACGATGCAAAAATCAACACTAAACGTATTCACATAAGAATACTTATGCAAGAACTACAAGCGCCACCACTAAAGTATGTATATTACGAGCAATCAAGATGTAACCACATTGATGAATTATGCATTGCTATTTGGAGCCATGGAATCCCATTCCGTGCATTTTCTCTTTTTATTAACATAGGGAAGGCCTAATATCACATTACGGAGTACTTGTTAGATAATACCATGAAGGATAATAGACTGAGGACATGAGCTCATTCCTACTCGTGATCATCGGACTTCATTTTTTTCCATTTTTGAATCCACACAGTTCTATTCCTAGCCGATATACCGACTCATAAAGTTTCTAGGAAGTCCTTATTCTTGTCTTCCCTCTTCAACCCATATAAGCCTTGTCTCTGCTTTTCCCCATATGTTAAAACATGCACAAGTGAAACTTATACATTTTCTTTTCTCATAAAGGCATCATGCAATTTTCTCTTTTTCCAAGGCATGCTCATGATACATGTAGGCATTCAATTACATTGGAGTCTTATTCATGCTTTGTGAACAAACCTTTAAAATAATTAGTATACATTCATATACTAGATACTTGAACTATATACTATGTCATCATTAATTTAAGGCTTTTTTTCCTTTTCACATGAGGATTTATCATTTCAGTACCAATATTTAATGTACCTATCTAATGGTTGGTTCAAGGGCCACAAAAATTTCCCATTACACTTCAATGTGTCTAGGATGCCTGTAAAAACTTCAACACACGGAGCTCTCAAACCATTAGGAAATTGTACAAATTTAGTGGCCAGAGACCCCAGATCACAGACCAGGCCACGGTTCCACAATTTTTAACCCTATAAACGATTGAAAAAACTCACAATAAAATTTACAGTAATAGTTCCATGTGTTATACACTTCCTATAAAATTTCAAAGGATAACTCAATCATTTGAGGTGTTAATAAAATTATACAATTCGCAGCTTTAGTTCCAAAGTTTAGGAGCATTATAATTTCGGTGATTTTTCTAAAGTAGTTTGACTCAAAATCAGAACCCAAGAAAATTCGTGGAGCTAGTCCAAGATGTTAAATTGAACATATAAATTTTTCAGCTCATGAAAATGACTACAACATGCCCAGAAAATTGTGACCATGCACGCCTCAAGAGACCCGAAAATCCAGCAAGTATCACTTAACATCTTTTTGAGTAAAGTGATTCTTATCATCATCCAAACCTACTACCAAAATTAACACATCAATATCAACATAATATCCATCAATACAACCATAATTTTCGGATTTAGGGCAAGCCAAAATAAATCAGAAAAATTCAACAAGAAAAGGCAACAAAAACCCTACCCTTGGAAGCTAGTGTGTTCTAGTTCCTAGTTTGCTCCAAGATGGAAGTTCTTTGTTTCCAAAGCTCTTAAAACCCACTCAAACCCTCCTCTAATCAGTGATGGGTGAGGTAATAGAGTGAAGTTTGGAGATTCTAATCGGTTATATTTGTGGAAGTTGAAGTGTACAACAAGTTTAAAGAAGGAAGATTTTGATTTTAACAAGGTTTGACTTAGGATTTTGATGTTGGAAATCAAGGTTCCAAGGTGTTTAGTGAAGGAAACATGGAGGTTCTGGTCTTTCTCCTTTGCTGGCCGAGAGTTAGAGAAGAATTAATGAGGTTTGGTGTGTTAAGTTTATCTTATAAGGAGTGATATCATTGGTTGCACATAAAGTGAAATAATTTTCTTTTCATTAAAAGAACTTAACATTAATGGCTAAGATTTGATCTTGCATCCAAGATGAAATCTTAGCCATTCCTTTGGCATTTAAAGAGATAAACTTCATTATTTTGTAGAGATTAACTAGCCTTTTGTGTTAAAAATTACACACCGAAATTTCACCGAACGGTGAAATAACGTAGAAATTATATATTACCGAAATTAATTCTAAGCATGAAATTTTCATTTCCAAATATTTCTAACCTTATTCCCATGTTTCCCTAATTTGGTACCTCCTGTTCTCAAATCTAAGGTTTCTGCTTCGTTGCCTGGGGCCCAAAATACTATTCATGTTTTTTTTTTTTGCTCGATTATAAATTTGTTCTCATTATTACTACGTCTTTTAGAATCTCAATATTCTCATTAACAAAACCTCAATTAATTTCTAAAGAAAATTAGGGTGTTACAGTAAGGACAATAGGACTAAGCTCAGTCCTGATAAGTAGTCTATTTCCCTTGTGCGGTGTGATCCACCATAAATACCCGTTGGTATAAACGATTATTGTGGAATTGTCCACTAAAATTACCCATTGGGTAAACTAAGTCTTTCCTATGTCAATGAAAAAAGATAAAAATGTACTTGATTTGATCTTTGTGGCCATAAGTGATACCATGTCACCTTGAGATAAATTCATTGCATGTATTATATGCTACTTATCTTATTTTGAATTGTCTACCTTGTGTAACTTAGTAATTGTTGTAAATGTGATGAGATATATGCTTGAAGTGACGAAATGCTAAAAGAAACCCACTTCGGAGGAATGGTTTTTGAACATTAAAAATGAATCTTTGATATATGTCGCACTCACATTTCTTAATAAACCGAAGTGGTTGGGTGATGACGATGACATTATGATTGTGAAATTGGGGAGTTGCCCTACTAAGAATTTTAAAAATTCTTACCTGTATGTGTTTGTTTCCGGGTTCTTCCAGGTTAAGCCAGAGCTATTAATATGCTGCTATGCAAAGGAGTGTAGGATTGCTGGAGTGTAGTAGTTACTGTTTTATTCTGCGTACTTAGTGAAATAAGTATGTATGTAAATGTATTAGAAGACAGATATGTACTTAAAGCTCATAGAGGAGCTTCCTTATGTACTTTAGCTGGATGTTTAATAAACTTGATGTTTACTTGTAATATGTTTTAATAGAATTACGCTTAGTTATCTTGTACGTAAATCGAGCTTGCTATAGATAATTAGAGAGGTCAATTAACAAGTAACAACTCTCGAATATATCATAGCTTAAGAATGAGGTTGTACTTGGGAGGATGTTACAGGGACTATGGCTATTGGCTTTAAATAGGGGGTTTTTGAACCTCAGAATTTGTCTAATTTTTTAACACAGTTATAGAACTCTTTTCCTCCTAAATTTTATGGGACCTTGTGGACACATTGAAGTGTCCTTAAGAATTTTTATAGCCTCTGAATTGATTGTTTGATATGCAAATAACTTGTGCTATGAATATATGAAATATGCCTTTGTGTTAAAAATGACTTGATGCTTGAAATTGATGAAATAATGGCATCTTGTACTAGTATGGCATGAGCACAAGAATATGAATATGAATAATTTAGCATGTGAACTTATTGATGAGGTTAGGCACATATAGATATGAATGCTTATTACAATTGCTCTTATGTGAAAGGAAAGCATAAGATTATGTTTCTTGGGCTAGAGAAAGTAAATTTGTCAGGGAATATAAACCTAACCTGGGAAAGTACCTGACTACCAAGAAAAGCATAAAGTTTATAATTCTTGGGCTGGAGAAAGTAAATCCAGTTGTTGGGGAAAGTAAACCTGACTACCCTTGAATTAAGTGGTGAAAGTAAAACTTGACTAGGAATAGGTCTGTATGAGAATTGGAGAAAGTAAATCCAATGATTATGTATAAGAATAAACTTAGTCCTGAAAATGCAGCCTATTACCCTAAATTAGTCTTTTTATCTTATGTGCTATGTAAAGAATTTTGGTATCAATATTGAGGCCAATATGTTAAGTTGTGATTTAGTAGTATAGGGTTTATATGCTGTTGAGTAGTGTGATATGTGATTGAATAATAAAAGCTACCCACTTAGAAGGATGATTTTAGAACTTTAAATGGATATTTAATATGTATTGTATGATCACATTTTCTTGATAAACCTAAGTGGCTGGACGATGACAATGACATTATAATTATGTATTTCGCGGATACCCTATCCTGGGAATTTCAGAATTTCACCCTTGCTTATTGTGTTCCGTATCGTCTCCAGGTTGATTCCAGAGGATAGTGAAGCAGCTACAAGAAAGACTAAATTGTAATTTCTATAGTTTAGTTTGGAACTTGTATCTATTGTACATAGTTATATATATGTCTATAATGTAGTAAAGAACAGATATGAACTAAAGCTCATAGAAGAGCTTCATTTTGTACTTGGCTTGTATTAAATAAATACGTTGTTTTTTTGCTATATATTTTATAGAATCACGAGTTAGTTAATACACGTTTAATCCATCTTGCTATAGATAACTAAGAAAGGTCCTTAATATAGTAACAACTCTTAAGCATAATGTCATGACTTAAGGATGGTGTTGCACTTGGGAGGATGTTACATTATGGTATCAAGAGTCATCCTTGTAGGACCTTGAAGAATGGAATGACTATGCTTCCAAAGTGTTGATAAGTCATGCATTGAATCTTATCTATATGATAGGATATAGGGCTTAGATATGATGACAGTTGAGTGGTGTTGTAATTGGTTGCTATCACACTTAACATAGTGTTGAGCCTGATCAACTCAATATCTTTGTTTAGTGTGTTTAGAAAACCAATGGCAAACTGGAGACGTACTAGGAGTGAAGAATGCTGACCAGAAGACACAATGGATACTTCTCTTGAGATGGCTACTCCCTGAGGGAACAAGCTTACTAACAAAACAGATGATGAAGAGACTAGATCAAAATACTACAGGGATACCACCGATTGAAGAGATCGTGGTAGGAACGTTTAGGGTTTTAATTGAATTGTTTGAACTATGTATGAATTTCTTGTTTGATTTATGAAATTGTCTTTTGGAATCGTTTCAAATGAATTTTGAGGCAAAATTCTTTTAAGGTGGATGATAATGTCACACTCTAAAATTATTTAAAAATTAATTTGAGCTTTGTTAGTCGTAATTTCAAAAATCTAGCTTAGCAATGATGCGGGTGGTATAAGAGCCTCTAAAAAAAAAAATTTCAAGCCAGGTGAATAGTAACCTTGCCTGCCACAGGCCATGGGGACAGTCAAAATCCTAGATTTGGGATCGGAAATTCCCTGGATTGAGAAAAGAGAGGGTTAAGGTTAGAAATGGTAAGGAATGGGAGGTTATATGTAGAATTAATTTTGGGTAATATTTGACTACCCAGTAAGTTGTTTTACCCTTCGGTAGAGTTTTGATGTGTAGTTTTTAATATGGACAAGTTACTTGGTGGCCAAGTAACTTTTACCAACCACTTTATGCCAAGTGGATGGCAAGGATTAAAACTGAAAAGCAAGTTTTAATCTTGACCTTTCATTTATTATATTTTACTTGGTAGCCAATATCTCATCCGTTCGGAAAATTTCGCGCGTTTCTAACACGAAAGATAGTTTAATCATTATACACGGATAATGTATATCTATTCAAGCCAAGTGTAAGGCTAAGATTTAATCTTGTAAACTAAGATTAAATCCTAGCCATCCATTTCTTTTCCTTTTCTTTAAAGAATTACACATTTATATTATATGATATCTACACTTTAACACAAGATAAACACAATACAACCAATCTTATCACCCCACCATCATCATTTTCAACCAAAGCCCTTGAAAAGCAGCCTTCCATTGTTCTTCCTTAAATCTCCATTAACAAACTTCACGCTTGCAAAACCCTAGCTCAAAGTCACTAAAACACCAAGATCCTTTCACTAAACTTGCTCTACACCTCAATACCTACAAATCTAACCGATTAAAATCTCAAATCTCCATCAATTCTCACATTGATACCTTGCTTCTCACTGATTTAGGAAGGATTTGAGGTTGATATGGGAGCTTTGAAGTGGAAGGGATCAATTTGGAGCAACTTGGAGCCAAGGATCCATTAGACTATTGAAGGTTAGCTTGGAGAGGCAAGTACAAGACTACTCGGTTTAGCTTGAAGAGGCTCCGAATAAACTGCTGGTTGTGACAACAGAGTGTACTTGCTATTTACTTGTTTAAGCTTGGAGAGGCTCGTGAATAACTACTTGGTTTGTGACAAGAAGTAGAGCTATTGGTCACAAATAAGAGCTTAGGAAGGCTACTACAAAGACTTATCCTATTTCTTTCTTGGTTTGAGAAAGGTTTAACAGAACCAATTGTTGTTGGGAACTAGATGTAGGCATGATTGGTGAACCAGATAAAAATATTTGTGCATGTTTTCCCTTGCCTTAACTTTTTTACATTCTATGTTTTGTGAATATTATTTTGTGTTTACCTTTTTACTATCTTTTACTCTAATTTATCATATTATTGGTAGTTGAAAAGTAGGTTTCTGAAGCAATTAATTCTATTTTTGCTTGGACTCCAAGCTTAATGCTTGATAGTAATTTGTTTAAGCTTTTAGAAATCTGAAAAAAGGGGAAGAAAAGCACCATTCACCTCCGTTCTCATGCCATTTTTCACCTATAAGTGGCATCAAAGCTTGGCCTCTAAGGGTTTGAGCATTCTAACATTTGTAGAAGAAAAGATCCAAGGGACAAATGGCAGAGAGTATTCATATAGCAGAAGGTGTTTATAATACACAAGCCTTGACTTGTGGGAACTATGCCTATTGGAGAGACCGCATAGAACCTCTCAAATACACAAGCCTTGACTTGTGGGAAATAATCAACGAAGGTGACTATGTTCCAACTTGAGATTTCGAAACCGATGATGCACCTTTAATATCAAGAGTAGTCCAGGAGCAGGTGGATAAGGAACAAAAGACTAGAGTTCATTTGAACTCTAAAGCCAAATATTACTCACGTGTGCACTAAGCAAGGCTTAATATGATAAAAATTTTACTTGTGACACAGCAAAGAAGATTTGGCAGATTGCATATCTTGCATGAAGGTACTATCAAGTTAAAGAAACTAAGACGAATATGCTCATTCATCAATATGAGATTTTAAAATGACAAATCAAGAAAGTATTAATGTAATGACCACAAGGTTTATGCACATCATAAACCAGCTAAAGGGAGTAGGCAAAAGATACTCTAACTTTGAAATGGTTAGAAAAATCTTGAAAAACCTCCTTATCAAGTGGCTGCCTAAAGTCACAGCCATTACAAAAGCTAAAAACCTTCAAACTCTTAGTTTGAATGCACTCATTGGGTCACTCAAAACACATGAGGTAGTGTTTCTGAAATGCATGATCTCTTAAATGCATGATGAACCATCAAGAAAGAGTCTATGGCCTTGAAGTCTTCTCATCAAAAGCTGTCAATAAGGCTAAAGCAATAAAATTTGTTGAAACCTCTTATGAAGAGGAAAGTTCATGATGAGACAGAAGAAGATGGAGACAAGCTCTCTATGCTAGTAAGGAAGATGCTCAAAGCTTGGAGAGGCAAGATAAGAGAAGAAGAGACATTAGCCTAAGAAATGATAGAAAGGGCAAGGTAAAGTTGGAAACGTCACCTGCATAGCTATGGAGAGGAAGGACACTTCAAACCAGAATATCCCAGGGTCCACAAAAGAAGTTCGTGTCAAGAAGAAAGGCAGGCTAGCCATTAGAGTAAATCAGAAGAAGAAAGGAAGGATTGGAAGATCATGAGGAGTTAGATGTTGCAAACCTATGTTTCATGGCAGGCTATATGTTAGAAAGTAAACCTTAAGTTTGCCTAAGTGCATGTGGAACCTAACAATAAGTGGTATATAGACAATGGCGCCAGGCACATGTTCCGGGCCTAAAATTCTGGAATTAGGAGTTTGGCAGATGGAGCTAAGGCAAAGGTCACGGCATAGGAAATGTTAGTAAGGATGACTCCCACCCAATTTCTTATGTATTGTTTATAAATGGTTTGGCTCACAACTTGTTAAGTATCAACTAGTTCCTGACTAAGGCTTTAATGTTGTATTTAATGCACATGCATATAAGATTGTAAGTCTTACCTTAGGACAAGTTACCTTGTCTGGTAAGAGACATGATAACACATATGTGTTACTCTTGGATGACTTACGATCAAGATGTAAAATGTCTCGTATCCTTTATGGATAAAAAGTGGTTATGGCATAAGAAGCTTAAGCATGCTCGTATGAAGCTTATTTCTAAGCTTTCTTAGAAAGAGCTACTTAACGCTTAACAAAGATCAGATTTGACAAGGACTCAACTTGTGACTTTTGTGAGAAAGGTAAGCAAACCAAGGCTTCTTTCTATAACAAAAATATGGTCTCAACCATTAAACCACTTGAGTTTTACACATGGATCTTTTTGGACTAACCAAGACTGCTAGCCTTGCTGGAAGAGATATTGTCCCGTCATTGTGGATGATTTCTCTAGATTCACATGGGTCATCTTCCTAGATTTTAAGGACAAGGTGGTGGAAAGATTCAAAGTTTTTGCAAAACACATTTGCACTAAAAGGATTCTCAAATCACCTCTATCAGATCTAATCACATAGGAGAATTTGAAAATCATATTTTCGAAGAGTTTTGTAAAAACATGGCGTCCTTCATGATTTTTCTGATAAAACTTCCCAACAAAATGGTGTTACTGAAAGGAAAAAAGAAGCTTGCAAGAGATGGCCAGAACTATGCTTTTAGAAAGTGGTTTATCAAAAGGTTTCTAGGTAGAGGATGTAAAGACTTTATGCTATATTCAAAATAGGTTTCTAGGTAAGGGGTGTTGAATTGTTCTTTGCTTCTTTCCTACTTGACTTTTGAAAAACTTACTCAGATACCATCAAGCTATGAAGCTTGAAGTGGCAAAAATATCGTTAGTGACTTTAAAATGAACTTTTTGAACTGAATATGAAATAAAAGCATGAAAGAGAGTTTTTATAAACACAGTAAACAAATTCAAATGAGAAATAAAGAAGAAAATAAAGGAAAAGGAGATACTGCTTAGAGTTTCTTATCTGTTTGACCAACTTAGAACATCTAGTTCTCACAACCATTGAGTTCACTAAACCTTTTCTTCACCAGAGAAGAATAAGGATAATCTTTACAATAGCTTTTATGCTCTTACAATGACAACCCCTACTGCCACAAACCAAGTAGTTATTCACCAAGTCTCTTCAACTTAACCAGTAGTCTTCGGCTAGCCTTTTCAAACTAAATTGAACCATTAAAACATCTTTACCGTCACGTTAAGTTGTCTTTGACTAGCCTCCAGCTAATGCATTAAATCACTATTGGATCAAGGATACAAAAGTTTGTGTTTGGGTTTGCAACTCAAATTAATCTACACTAAGTTTCTGTAAGATTTACAAAGAAATTTCCTGGAAACACTGAATGACTTCTTTCTAAATATTCTTCCTAGGAAGAATGTATGAACACTGAAGGAATGTAAAAAGAAGATTTTTACAACCAAGGAAATGATTACTAGATATAATGAACTCTACAAGTGGATGAGGAGAGATTTTCATAGAGTTTTTGCTTTTCATCATCAATCTATTATTTTTTAAGCATAACATCCTCATTTATAGATGGTCTTCCTTGTGACCGTTGCCTTTGATTAGATCTCCAAGTAAATATGTTGATCATCCATTTGTGTCTTGGAAAAGCAACCTAGAAGAGTAGCCTTGGTCTGTAAGGGCTATTGTAGAAGCCGTTAGATTAAGGTTTCTGATGCTATTAAATAGTTTTACTTTCTGAACTTGGTTTCATAATTTTTCTTTAGAAGCTGAGGTAGTTTTAAGTTCTTTCAAGCTCAAAATAACCTTCTAAGTGTTTCACTTTTACTTGCAACTTTAGATTCTAAGGCATTGAATTTTTTATTTAGAATCTTATTTTCTCCCTTTAGTTCTTCTTTTTCAAGCCTTAATTCCTAGCTTCTATTTTGGCCATTTTAAGTTCTAGAATAGTTTTATGTTCATTTTTCAGGTTGAGATAGTAAGAAGAAAGAGCTTGAGAATCTTCTAGCAACTCTCATATAATGATAACATTCATCATAGGAGAGATTAGAGTTGTTTACCTCATATTCACTTTTTGATGAGTAACCAACCATGAAGCATAGGTTGGTAACATGCCACTCCTCCTAATCTTTTGATCTTTCTTTGTTTCCTCAAATTCACTCCAGGTGGCCAGATCCCTTTCTTCCTGGGCACAAACTTCTGGGCCTTTGAGTTTAGGATAATCTCTAGTTTGAAGTGTCCTTCTTCCCACAATGGTTCAGTAATGACACTTTCAGACTTCACTACCTTTCTTAACCTCTGAGGTTGAAGTTCCTTTCTTCTCTTCATTTTGCCTCTCTAGGCCTTTGACATTTTCCTTACCAGGAATGGAAGCTCGTTTCCATCTTCTTTTCCTCTCATCATCGGTTTTTTCTCTTCATTAGAGGTTTTAGCGACCTTCATTGCTTTAACTTTGTTTGCCTTTTGATGAGACAACTTTAACCATGGATTCTTCTTGGTGATTCACCATGCATTTCTAGAGCACTACCTCATGAGTTTTAAGAGACAAAATGAGTGCATCTAATCGAGAGTTTGAAGGTCTTTTGCCTTAGTAACGGTGGTGACCTTAGGCAGGACGCTTCTTAAGATTTTCTAATAATTTTAGAGTTAGAGTATCTTTTGCTTAATCCCTTTAGTTGGTTTATGATGTGCATAAACCTGGTGGTCATTTCATCAATATTCTTGATCTGTCATGTTGAATATCTCGTATTGATGAACCAGCATGGTGATCTTAGTTTCTTTCACTTGATCAATGCCTTCATGTAGCATGTGGAGTCTTGCCCATATTTCCTTTGCCATGTCACAGTCAATAATTTTTTCATTTTAGCTTTGCTCAGTGCATACGTGAGTAGGTACTTAGCTTTTGAGTTTAGTCTGAACTCTAGCCTTGTGTTGCTCGTCCACCTACTCTCGAGGGAACTCTTGAAGTTGAGGGTGCATCATCCTCTCTTGGAACTTCCTCCCTTGGAACAAAATCTCCTTCTTGTATTATCTCCCACAAGTCAAGACTTGTATATTTTATGAACAACTTCATTCGATCTCTCTAGTAAGCATAATCCCCACCATCAAAGAATGATGGTCTATTAATGAGTGTCCTTCTGGAAGTGAATATTTTGTGCCATCTATCCTTCAGATCTTTGTCCTCTAATATCATTAGAATGCTCAACCCCTTATAGGCCAAGCTCTGATGCCACTTGTAGGAAAACACATGAGAAGTGGATATTGAATCATGCTTTGCCTTTTCTTTCCCTGCTTGACTTTTGAAAAACTTACTCAAGATACTATCAAGTTATGAGCTTGAAGTGGAGCAAAACAACATTAGTGACTTCAAAAAGTAAAATTTCTAAATTGAATATGAAATAAAAGCGTAAAAGAGAGTTTTCTAGAATTAACATAGTAAACAAATTGAATATAGAAATAAATAAGAGATGAAGGAGAAAGGAGATACGCCTCGAGACTTTTCTACTAGTTCCAAACTACCTACATCTAGTTCTCAACAACCATTGAGTTCCACTAAACCTTTCTCTTACCAGAAAAAGCACAAGGATAGTCTTTACAATAGCCTTCCCAAGCTTTCACTAGTGACTAGTAGACAACCCTACCTTCACAAATTAAGTAATTATTCAACCTCTTCAAGCTGAACCAAATAGTCTTTGACTAGTTTCTTCAAACTAAACCAGAACCAGGAAAACACCTTTATTGTCATGTTGCAAGTAGTCTTTGACTAGTCTCTCCAAGCTAAGCTCACACTGATCACTATTGGATCAAGGATATAAAGGTTTGTGTTTGGGTTTGCAACTCACACTAACCTACACTCAAGTTTTCATAAGATTTACAAAGAAAGTTCTGGAAAACACTTGAATGACTTCTTCTAAATATTCTTCCTAGGAAAATATATGAATATGAAGGAACGTAGAAAGAAGATTTTTACAACCAAGGAAATGATTACTAGATGTAATGAACTCTATAAGTAGATGAGGAGAGATTTAAATAGAATTTTTGCTTTTTGTGAGTTGTAACCTATTGTCTTTGAAAGCACAACATCTCTATTTATAAATGGTCTTCGTTGTGACCGTTGCCTTTGATTAGATCTCCAAGTGGCACGTGTTGATCATCTATTTGTGTCTTGGAAAAGCAATCTAGAAGAGGCCTCGTTGTTAGGGCTATTGGAAAGCGTTGCAAGATTGAGGTTTTTGATGCTATTTAAACTACTCTTACTTTCTAATGTAGTTTTTGAACTTTTCTTTAGAAGCTGAGGTAGTTAACCATTGTGGCAAAAGAGATGACACGCTAGTTCAGATGAGTGGGTTTTGACTTTTCAAATTCAAATATGAATTTAAAAAATTCCTTTATTTTCTTGTAGAGCGCACAGGATCACTTAAGTGAGCTTTCTGATGTACGGTATCATTTCCTTTATGATTATTGGGTCTTCTTTCTTCAATCATGGCTTGTTGATGAACAAAACATTGCGAGTATGATGATTGAAGATAGTAGAACATTTTGGCTTTAGGAGTTGATAGATATCTTTATTTATGATTTCCTTTCATCCGTATGGCATGTATGCGTACTTTGCATGATATAATACTAACTTCTATAAAATTCAATCTCTTTATATGAGATAAATCACGTTTGCACATGCAAAGTGAAATTATTCTCATTTAAAGTTTGTGTTATGCAATTGAGGAATACTTGTATGCTATGTTAAGAAACTCAAGGTAGACATTAGTCGTTCTTCAAAATGTTTCTCTAAATTGATTTTGTTGTCACTCAAAACATATTGCTATGAAGCTCTATGAAGATTCTGGAGCTAACACATATTTGGTGCTACTAATCATTCTCTCTGTGAAAAGTTTTCAAAATTAATGCAAAGTGAATTTGAGATGAGCATGATGGGTGAATTAAAGTTTTTCCTTAGTTCAAATAAAACAATAAAAGGAAGGAACCTTGATTCATAAAGAGAAATACACAAAAGAGCCTTTGAAAAGATTTAATATGGATTAAGCTAAACAAATGAGTACCCCTATTCATCCATCTCAGATCATTAATTCTGATGAGATTGGTGAAATGTTATTAGAAAGTAATTATCAAGGAATGATTGGTTCACTTCTGATCTTATAGCAAGTAGACTAGACATTCAATTAAGTGTGGGATTTGTGCTAGATTTCAATCTAACCCAAAGCAATCACACTTAAATGCTGTTAAAAGAATCTTCAGAAATATATTTGTACTACTAATTCAGTTTGTGGTATGTGAAAGGTACATCCTGTGAGAGTGTAGGTTATTGTTTGCTCACTTCACTTGGAGACAAGTAGAAGGAAAAGCACAGTGGACTATTGCTTCTTGAAGAAGCTCATCACTTGGTTGTGCAAAAGTAGAACACTATTACTATCTTACCTTAGCTAATATGTAGCGTCAATTGCTATACCCAGAATGTTGTGCATAAGTAACTAACTAGAAGATTATCACTTAGGTATTCCAAAATTCTTATCTTTTGTGATATTCACTAATAATCTTGGAAGAACCCTATCCAACCTTTAGATCCAAGCACATCGATGTTATATCATTTTATTCGGGATCATATTTAAAAAAGGAGGTGTTGAGTTAATGTTTGTAAATAATTGAAGACCAAATATCCATATTCACAAAACCATTAGTTGTAAGATTGTTTTTGTGTTTTGAAAAAGATTTGAACTTAAAGGCTTTTAAATCTGCATAAGCATTCATGCACAAACATCTCTAAGAATCCCTTTTATGGCTCTGAACTGAAGCCTAAACGAGACATCAGTTTAAAGTTCCAAGAGAATCATTTGCAAGATCACAAGAGCCGTTGAAGATTGGAAGTCAGTTTGTAGGTTTTGTAAAGATATGAATATTAGAAATGGGTACATATGATCAAAAAGATTCAGAATTAGTGTATATCAAAAAATGAGAATGTGGTGATCACTCTAATCGGTCAAAAAGAAGGAGAAGCTCTAGAAAGTAAGTCTATTCAAAAGGTGATCCCAAGCATTAGCAACCATTCTTTCTTAAGAGGATAAAAAGACAGGTATTTCCCATTCTTTTATGTTTCTTTTCTACGTCGTGTCACCTTTAGTTTCATATCCTATCACTTAAATAACTCCACACTTTTCACACGAAACACTTTTACCATTATCTTCAACCTCTTACTTCTTTAACCTCAACTATTTCAACTTCTCCTCACAAAGCTTTCATCTCTATAATTGTAACCTTTCTCTCATAACTTCACCTTGTTCTTTCAACTATCACATACAAAACCAATCTATGGCTGAAGGAAAAAACATGACATCAAGAATTGCTAACGTAGGAACACTTCTCATGTTTGATGAATCTCACCACCCAGATATATGCGTAATTTCTCTCAAGGAGTAAGTAGCACCTGAGAAGCTGAGATAGGAGTTGATAGTTCAAGTTCTCATCTGCGGAGGTCATCACCTTCTAGGGATAGGAAGGGTTTCTAATCCTCTCAGTCAGGTATTTACAGGAATGGTTACCACTTTCACCTCCAACGATGCAAGTATCCAAGTCTATGTTGACCTCTTATATCAAGGCATTGACATGGAGCTAGCTATCCTCAACTCTCCAACATCATCCATGCTCTTAACGAAGGACTTATTTGTCTATTCAGATGAGAACTAGCTCATAACTCTTGGAGTCTCAGTAGAAGGAGGCTTTACATGCCATATATTCTCCCATTATTAACCTTCTAAATAACTACCTCCATGTTGAACTCTAGGGCTCGCCAAGTTTTCACCCTTATCTAGTTCTTTCTACTCCCAGGGTCTGGAAGCACACACCTACTAGTAGGGATGGACTACATGTTACCTTTTGTCCCCGTGGAAAAAAGGAAAGTAAACTTGTTTAGACTAATCTTTGACTACATGTTTAGTGCCATCCTAACACTTAAACTTATTTAAAAGTTAATTTTAGCTTTATTAGTCATAATTTCAAAAATATGACAGTTTTAGCAATGATGAGGATGGCAACAAGTTGTGTTAAAAAAAAATTCGAGTTAGGTGAATAGTAATCTTGTGGATCTCATTGGCCAATCCCGAAAAGTTGAAACCATAGAATTAGGAGCCCATGCAGGAACGAGAAAAGAGAGGGCTAAGGTTAGAAATAGTTAAAATAAGAATTTCTATGAGAATTAATTTTCGGGTAATGTTGATTACCTAGGTACGGGTTTTACCATTAGGTAGAATTTTGATGACAATTTTTAACATTGTACAAGTTACTTGGTGGCCAAGTAACCTTTACCAACCACTTTATGCCAAGTGGATGGTAGGATTGAAACTGAAAGGTAAGTTTTAATCATTGCCTTTCATTTATTGCTATTTTACCTAGGTGCCAACACTCATTGTTCGTGGAAAATTTCGGTGTGCGATTTTAATACCGAACTATTTACTCCCTAAGTTAAAGTAAGCCACTTGTCTTGAGCCAGCGGATGGATAAGATTCATTCTTTGACCAGGAAACAACCTAACCATTCATTTCATTTCTTTTTCAAAAAGAAAGAAGAAAAGTTTTAAATTAGATAAATACTATCACCAAACTCAGGATAAACACAACACAACCAACCTTATCACTCAATCATCTTCATTTTCAGCCAAGAGGTAGAAAATACAGCCCTTCCATTGTTCTTCCTTTGAAACCTCCATTAACAAGCTTCAAGTTTCAAAATCTAAGCTCAAAGTCACTAAAATCACAACTCTCTTCATAAAATTTGTTCTACTCCTCATAATCTATCAAACTAACCAATTGGAATTTCATTTCCTCACCATTTCTCACCTTGATATCTCATATCCTACTGCCTAAGGGAGGGTTTGATGTTGGTTTGAAGGCCTTGAAGTGAAAAAATCATTTTTGGAATATTCTTGAAGTCAAGATCTTTAAAGCCACCAAGTAGGTTTTTTTTTTTTTTTGCTTTTTCTTTCCACATTTATTCTGAACATTTCTGATTGGTTTTGGTTCAAAATTTTTATTGTATTGGTTGATGATATATGGATATTAATGCATTAATTTTGGTAGAGTGTTTGGATGATGTTAGAAAATCTCATATCCTAATGCCTAAGGGAGGGTTTGATGTTGGTTTGAAGGCCTTGAAGTGAGAAAAATCATTTTTGGAATATCCTTGAAGCCAAAGATCTTAAAGCCACCAAAGTAGGGTTTTCTTTGGCTTTTTCTTCCCAATTTATTCTGAACATTTCTGATTGGTTTTGGTTCAAAATTTTTATTGCATTGGTTGATGATATATGGATATTTATGCACTAATTTTGGTGGAGTGTTTGGATGATGTTAGAAACTCATTTTGGCAAAACAAGTTTTCAATCATGTGTTGGAATTTTTGAATTTGTATTGGCAAGTTATGAATCATGAATTTTCTGATATATTTGTTTATGAGCTATAAAAATATATGTTTAAGCTAACATCCTAGGCTAGTTCCACAAATTTTTTTGAGCTCTGTTTTTGACTCCTAATGCTTTCAAAAATTAGGAACCGAAATGATATCCATGCTGCCTAGATTATTGGAACTGAAGCTGTGAATTTTTCTAATTTTTTTACCATAGCAAATGATTGAATTTTCCTTTGTAATTTTTACAAGGTGTTTACAACATCTTGAAGTGTAACTAAAATTTTTATTTTGAATTGATCAATCATTTGCTAGGGTTAAAAATTATACATTTTGGGTTTTGAGCTAAGGTTAAGTGGTTTTTGAGCACTAAATTTATCTAATTTTTGTTAACATAGTTAGAGAACTCTTTTTACTATGAAATTTTTATGGAACCTTGTGGACACATTGAAGTGTCCTGGGTAATTTTTATAGCCTCTGAATTGATTGTTTGATGAGCAAATAAATTCATGCTACAATAGTGTTAAATCTGCCCAATTGCTGGAAATGAACCCAAGACTTGAATTGATAATGTAATGGCATTTTGGTTCTAGTATGACATGAATACTTGATGTTAACTATTTGGCCATGTGACTTGTGACATATAAATGCATGCTAGAGGAAGTAAAGAGTGGTTTATGAGGCATGATTGAAATTGTATTGTGAATGAATTTCTACATATGCTTTATGCATGCATTTGGAAAAGAAAGAGAATATATAAATTTCAATTTTGCATGTTTTGACATATGGACAAAAAGAAACAAGACTTAGGTTGAATGAGGGAAAGGCAAAAAGAACTTTCCTAGATATATTATAGGGCAAGGCAAAAAAGGAACTTCCCCAAAGATATTTTGAGTTTAAGACGTATCGGTAAGATAGAACTTGTGTAATTCAGAAAGGAAAAATAAAGTCCAATGATCATATATAGGAATGAGCTTAGTCCTGAAACAGTCATTTCCCTTGTGTGGTGTGATCCACTATAAATATCACTTGGTATAAACTATCTATTGTGGAGTTGTCCATGGATAATACCCATTGGGTATAAACTAAGTCTTTCCTATGTCGATAAAAGAGAAAATGCACTAATTTGATTTCTATGGCTATAAGTGAAACTGGGTCACTTTGGATAATTTCACTACATTTAGCATATGCATAATCATATCATATGTAATCTCTTGATTAGAATTACTTACTATGTGTTTGAGCTTCATGATATATGTGCACTACATGATTGATTGTAAAAAGCTACCTACTTTGGAAGGATGATTTTAGAACTTTAAAATGAATCTTTAATATGTATTGCATGATCACATTTTCTTGATAAATCAGTGGCTTGGGAGATGACGATGTCATTATGATTGTGTAATTAGGGAGTTACTCTACTAAGAATTGTATAATTCTCATCCCTATGTGTTTTTGTATTCCGTGTTGCCTCCAGGTTAATCCAGAATCATGCCTTACATGAAAGAACATAGAATTAGTAATTTAGTAGTTGATGTTTTTACTTTATTGTACTTAGTTGGAGTTATATGTATGTAAATGTAATAGAGAATGTATATGTATTAAAGCTTTTAAAAGAGTTTCCTTTTGTACTTAACTATGTATTCAATAAATGTTGTGTTTCTTTGTTATATATTTTAATAGAATTTCGCTTAGTTATTACACACATTAATCGAGCTTTCTATAGATATTTAAGAAAGGTCGCTAATTGATAAGTATCAACTCTCAAGTATGATGTCATGACTTAAGGATGAGGTTGTAATTGGGAGGATGTTACACTATCTCTTCAAAAAGAGAAACGCTGCCGCTCCCTATAGGATTTAACCAAGGTTTTTGAATACTTGCATTACCCATTGGCAAACGAGTAGTATGGGTATATGGAAGGTACTTACCCATAAATTCCTTAGGACCTAAGGAGACCTATTAGTGCTGCCTCATTTGGTGTCAAGGAGACAGAAGCGAATGCAACTCTTGAAAAGGTAACTGCGAAGAATAAGGGAAGAAGAAGAAAAAGAAAAATAATCTTTTTATTTCTGATGATAGTAAAAGTCTAAAGTGATCATAAGATATGGGGAAAACCTTGTTATTCATGCATGTCCTCAGACTTTAGAAAGAGTCAAAACATTTTATGGAGCATATACTACTAGGGGCCACCATCATTAAGTTAGCATGGTTTTGCATTTTAAACCTTTATGAGTTCAAATTGTTGGCCTTTGTGACTCTGAGTTGGGCTTGTGGATGATCAAAAATCTACCAATATCTATATGTTTTTCTTAGCAACAATCTTCTCACTTGGCATAGCCACAAGTAGCATATAATGTCATGATCAAGTATAGAAGCGGAATTTAAGTTTAGCAATAGTGGCTCAGTCAACTTGGTTAAAGTCCTTCATGATGAACTTCACATTGATTACTCTATCCTCCATCCAGTTATTGTGATAATCAAAGTGCAGGATTATTGGCTACCAATCCTATATTTCACTATAGAACTAAACATTTTGAATTGGACCTCTTATGTTTGTGATCAAATGGCTCCAACCAGGCTTACACCAGTCATATCCCATCCACTTCTCAAATAGCATATGTCTTCACCAAAAGTCATCACCCTTGTTTTCAAGTCTTGTTCCAACCTCAGGTGTTACTCTTCCTGAAGTTTGAGCAGGGAAAAGGGAGTGTGAAACACATGCCTAATGATCAATGTATAGCAAATAAGGATAAGAGTGGTAGACATCCTTCTTAGTTATAAGTCAGTGATGACTATAACTATTCCTTATAAAACCCCACCCTTAGCTTACTGTAATATTCATTAAATCAATATGCAACACAATATATTGCAGTTCTTCTCAGAGCTTCAAAGCTCTTACTCATCGTTTACTCTCATTCACCTTCATCTTTATCCCTTCTCATATACTTTTCATACACAAAGCTTAAAATCGTGGCCCAAATTATTAAGAGGTGCGTTTTTGTTAATGTGTATATCTTGATGCTTGTCAAAGAAAAGGTTTCATACAAATAATTAGATAGTTATTTTCTTGGTTTTTCTTTCTACGTGTTGTAACCTTTAAGTTTAAATAGCCTTCCCACCTATTTATTATATTTACTTTCAAGTATGATTTGAATGGTTTATCAGCCCTTAATATGAAATTTTATGTTTTATCTCATGGGGGCTAATAGATGCTTTATATATTCATCTAATTGTCAAATTTACTTCGTTATCTTTCCTCTCTTTATACACATGTTAATCCTAATATATACCCTCTTTAGCTCAATAGATTATGGAGTCTTATTTAGTGAGCACATTTTTGCATCGTGGCACCCCATGTTTAGAAATATATGTAGCTCCAATATGTCACAAGCAAAAATAGTTATCATGTTTCAAACACGTTTTTCATTTTGGATTTGTAACTAAATTTAAATTAGTATGTTTTATATTGTAAAACTTTGGATTGAGTATGACTTGCGCTTACCTATAAAAATATTTGATATGTTGTCATTACGTACTCTGGGCTATTATGAAAAATATGCTTTATTTATAACAAGTGAAAACGTAATTTGGCAAAAGCCTGATTGAGGGGGACTTATGTAACTCCTTGGTACACATTTCTACGTGCTCGAGTCACATAAAAGTTAATACTAAGGAATCATGCCTTGTTTCATAAGTTTTTCAATATTAAACATAACTTCCATCAAAGATAGCACCAAGTATTTTCCCTTTTCTCTCCTAAAACAAAAAGAGAAATAAAGTGAGTGCCTAGCCTACTAGACATAAACGTTACTAAATATTTAATGAAAATTTGGCAAGGTAATGACATAGGTACCATGCCTCCTGTGACTAGAAAATGATAAACAGAATAACAAGTCATCTATAGCTCTACTGCAGCTCAAATTACAATATTCCAATAAACTTACACATCATCATCATGAGGCACATAGTGGGGCCCAATCCACAACATAATACCTAATGATTTAATATAAGAAATAGGTGGCCTCATGGGTCAAAATAGCTAAAAGAATACTAAGTCATGGCCTCTGGCGACAAAATACAAATATAGAAGAAACAAGGGGTCTGGGAACCCAAATACAAAAAGATCCAAGGTTGTAAACTCCAAAAAAGTATACATATAATTCCATAATCATAAAGCAAAAGCAACAATACTCCAAGCTAACTCTGTGCATCCTGATCTACCTCTATTTAGAGATGATATGGAAAAAGGGGAAAGGGTGAGAAGTCAATTGAAATCTCAGGAGGGCATATAAAATTAACATGACATCATTGTCATCTTTAGACTACCTTGGTTTCATTTGAAATCATTAGTATACAATCATGAGGTTCAATTTTAGGATTTCGCAAACATACTTTACCAAGGTAGACATGCCTTTTAGCATGGTCTTAGCATGAGATGTACATGCATGCATGAAAGATCTATACGAGTATGACTAAAGGGACATACATGCATGGATAAAGGATTAAGCTTATTCACTAAAGGTTACAAGCATACATAAATGGCTATCCTAATGCAAGACATCAAGAACGTCATAGTTTAGTATAGGTAAGAATGCACACGACCAATTTGTCTACATCTAGTCTCAACAATTGTTGAGTTCCACTAAACCTTTTTCTCATGAAGAAAGAACAAGGATAGTCTTTACAATAGCCTTCCCAAGCTCTCACCAGTGACCAGGTAGACAACCCTTACCTATCACTAACCAAGTAGTTATTCACCTTCAAGCTGAAACTAAGTAGTCTTTGACTAGCCTCTTCAAACTAAACCAAGACAAGTAAAACACCTTTACTGTCACATTGCAAGTTGTCTTTGACTAGCCTCTCAAAGCTAAGCTCACACCCATCAACTAGATCGAGGATATAAAGGTTTGTGTTTGGGTTTGAACTCAAACTAACCTACACTCAAGTTTTGTAAGATTTACAAAGAAAGTTCTGGAAACACTTGAATGACTTCTTTAAATATTCTTCTTAGGAAGAACATATGAGCACTAGAGGAATGTGGAAAGAAGATTTTTACATGCAAAGGAAATGATTACTAGATGTAATGAACTTACAAGCAGAATGAGGAAAGATTTTCAGAGTTTGTGCTATCTTTTTTTGTTTTTTTTAAAGCGTCAATCTATTTTCTTTGAAAGCATAGCATCTCTATTTATAGATGGTCTTCCTTGTGACTATTGCCTCTCGATTAGATCTCCAATTGACATGTGTTGATCATCCATTTGTGTCTTGGAAAAGCAATCTAGAAGAGTAGCCTATCGTTGTTAGGACTTGCAAAAGCCTGCAAGATTGAGGTTTTGATGCTACTTCATAAATTGCTCTCACTTTCCAAATGTGGTTTCTGAACTCTTTCTTCTAGAAGATGAAGTAGTTGACCATAGTGGCAAAAGAGATAACTTGCCAGCTTAGTCACTAGGTTTTGACTTTTGAATTTCAAATTTGGATTTCAAAAAAATTTCCTCCATTTCTTGTAAAGCGCATAGTATCACTGTATGTGAGCTTTCTATGTGCAATATCATTTCCTTGATGATTTTTAGGTCTTCACGTCTTCAATCATGGCTTATTGATGAACAAAACATTGTGAGTGTGATGATTGAAGATAGTAGAACACTTTGGCTTCAGAGTTTGGTGGATATCTTCATTTAAGGTGTACTTTTGAAGTCCATTCCTACTTTCTAGTCCCAAACCTTGGTTTCTTGCTCTTGATATGATTCCCTTTCATCCATAAGGCATGTATACGTACTTTGCACAATATAACGTTCACTTTCTATTATGTTCAATCTCTTTATATGAGATAAATCATGTTTGCACATGCAAAGTGAAATTATTCTCTCTTCAAGTTCGTGTTATGCAACTTGGAAATACCTGCATGCTATGTCAAGAAACTCAAGGTAGACATTAGTTGTTCTTCAAAATATTTTCTTAAATTGATTTTTTTGTCATTCAAAACATATTGCTATGAAGCTTTCTAAAGAGTTATGGAGTTAACATTTAGGTTTTTCCTTGGTCCTATCTACCTGGTAACTCTCACGTTTCTATCGTTCCTATTGATTACGTTCTTTCCTCTCGTTTGATCTTGGTTTATGTAACACCCTCCTAAGTACAACATTATCCTTACGCCTTGACATTATACTTAGGAGTTGTTACTTATAAATTTAACGGACATTGCTTAAGTAGCTAGAGCATAATGGAGCAAATCGAGCAATAACTAATCCATAACTTTACATAAATATATAGAAAGGAAACACAATATTTATAGATTACATATCCAAATACATGAAAAAGCTTTTCTATGAGCTTTAATACACATCTATCTCAATTAAACATTTATACAATAGAAACTACCATGTTCTCCAACCATCGAGCTATTCTAATTCATGCATTTCCAATACGAGCAACTTCTTTATTCTTGTGCTATTTGGAATCGACATGGAGAACACAACATAGGGTGAAAATCGTAAAATTCTTAGTAGGGCATTCTCTAAATACACAATAATAAATGTCATTGCCATCGTTCTATCCACTTTAATTTATTAGAAAAATAATGTGATCATTAATTACATAATAAAGATTCATTTTTTACTTTTGTGAACACCATATTTTATCTGGACACTTTCATCTTTTTCTAAAAAACAAAAAAAAAAACCAAAATGTCTTAAAAATGTATCAAGCCCATTTTATTTTTGTTTCTTATCTTTCAGCAGAATTTTTTTAAGCCCATTTTAACTTGTTTTTAGGAAACCCACATTTCTTTGATCTGTTAACCCAAAACAAAAACAATAATAATAAAAAATGAAAATAAAAATAAAAAAATGCATAATTGAAGATAACAAGGATAGTACCTAAGGAATTTAAAATCGAGAAATTGCCCTTAGATAATAAACAAATCAGTCCCTCACCTTTCAAAATTGGATAAAATTGTGAATAAAATAACAAATCAGCCCTCACGTTCAAAAACTAGAAAGTCCTCCGTCAAATTTTCTATGACCTAACACCCTTCTATATGTCATACATTCCCTCGCAATTTTAGGATTAAGGTCATAGAAAATTTGACAGGTTACTATTTTGTCCAAGTCTTTCAAACATGATGACTGATTTGCCCTTTTATTCCTCTTAATTTATTCCTCCATTTTTAAATTTGATTAACTATTTTAGGCTGTTACTCTAACAAAAACAATCAAAAAGCTGAGGAACCACGTTGTCATCACTATCAAAATCACAATGAATTGGGACAAAATCTCTCGCTCATCCTCCACTAAGCTGCACACACCAGCAATATAAAATGGAAATGATGGGAAGCATGCTGCCATTTGAAAAATAATGATAAAAAAGAGAAAAGCTTAAGGTAGATTGAATCAATTCAACAGCAAATGCAATGTGCTGTTGGCCTTTACCCATTACAACGGATGGGCTCTTCAATTGCCAAGCTGTGAAAAGATGAGGATAATAAAAAATCAATCAAAGTGTTTGTCTCATACATCTATATGGCAGCAACCAACAAGGGGGATTTTCAGCAAGAAGGCACACAGCTAGAGAGACAAGTTAGCAAAATATACAAATCCAAGCAATAATCAAAGGAAAGAACAAAGTAGCAGTAACAGGAATAGGTATAGCCTTTGTCCTCTCATCCATTACAATCCTATCAACTAAACAAACTCCAAATCATAGTTCTTAAAACAAAAATACACAGCTAGTCAATCATCATCATCATTACCAAATATTCGCTAATCCTCGCATCATCCAAGCCAAGCCTTTAATCAAACACAACAGTAAGGAATCAAAAAGGGAATCAAGAAAAGGGAAAAATCCTGAAGTCCGTGCAGGGGAGGGAGGCTGCGGCCTCACCACAGCTGCTCACCACCACTGCGGCCTTCCCTTTATACTGCCATCATGGCCTCCCCTCAATGCCATCATTATCATCATCGATTCCCCTTCTCTTCCACCATCCTTTACCTCGGTGGCCACTCCTCCAGCCACCACTACAACCCCGTGGCCAAGGAGTTCCCTTCTTCTCCTGAAATCGCGAAGCCCACTCCTCCAAGAACCAACCAGCCGCACCCCTTCTGCTCCTCCCTGCACCACTGTTAAACGGGCCATCCCAGCGACGGCCATCGTGAACCCAATCGCATCGCCCGCGCTTGGCCTCCCCTCAGCCTCGCGTGATGGTCGTGGCCCTTTACCTCCCCTTTCTTTTCCCTCTCTAGCTCTCTTGCTCTCCGCCTCCCCTCTGTGTTTCGTTCTCTCAAGTGTGCATGTGTGTGAGAAAGAGAGAGAGCCCTTTGAGCATGTGAATGTGTTTGAATGTGTGTATGTGTGTGTGAGAGAGAAGCGTGTCTCTGAGTGTTAGTGAGAATGAGAAATTGCTTTGTGTAAATGAGTGTGTTATGTTTGTGTGTGAGTGCAGGCCATTCTCCCTCTCCCCCACTTTCTTGTGTTTCACTTTCCCATTTCTTATGTGCCAGGTTATTTGGTTCTTATGTTTTTTTTTGGTCAGGTTGTAGCGCTTCCTGGCATAATTTCCTGCATGAGCTCTTATGTTTGTTTAGGGTCATATTTGATTACTTTTATTTTAAATCCCAATTCTTTTTGGGTTGTGGGCTTAGTTTTTGCTCCTTTTCTTTTTGTTTGTTGGGTTTTGTTTATTGGGTCATAAGAGATCATCTTCATTTTTTCTCCTTTGGTGAGTTTGGGCTTTTGTCTTTGTTTTTTTTATAGTCTTATGTAAAAAAAATATCTCTTTGATAAAAAAAGAAGGAGTTTGTGTTCTTTTTTAGTAATTATCTTAAATCAATTGAGGGAAATTAAATAAATTAATTATGGAATGATTTAATTATTTACTTGATGTTTAATGAATTTTGTGCTAAAATCTCTTAAAAAATAATAATAAAAATAAAAAATGTTCCCTTAAAAATGCCCTTTTTTATTTAAAATCAATCAACGCACAATCATTTTCTATAAGAACGACGTGACTTTTTAGCATCGCACCAGGATACGTGCATACCAAAAACTATCAAGCCAAAATTAATTTTTCTTTAAATTTTATTATCTTTTTATTTAATTTTCTTTTCTTGTATTTTATTGTAGTATAATTATTATGATTTTTGGGAAAAAATAAATATTATTAAAATTATAATTAATTCATATAATGAGCTTTAGGAATTTATTTATACGGACGTATTAGGGGTGCAGTTGGATTAAGTTTTCACCTTTCCTAATTGTAATCAGACTCCAAACCTCAAATTTCTTAAAAGACCAGTTTCAATCAAATCAAAGGTTTTCCAATTTTATCAGAATTAAAATTGGTGGCAACTCTCATTTATTTTTTTTTTGTCATTCCCATCGCGTGCGCCCTCTAGGACGTGTGGCTGTTGGCACTCCATTGGGGATTACTAAAGAGTCAAGCCCATTGGAGTTGATTATGCAAATAATTATAACTTCATTATATTTATTTCTCCCCTCATAACACACATGTTTTACTTTAGTAATTTTTTTTTTGTAAATAATGGTTTGTTTTATTTGTATATTTCTTATTCAAACATTAGGATAGAAGATTTTTATTTTTATATATTTGGAACTTTAGGGTAGATGACTTTTGTATATATATACCGTTTTTGCTTTGTCTTGTAGGAATTTGTATAGTACATAAGGGTTTGAAAGGTTTGTATGCTCCCTGCACACACTTTCACTATCACGTCCCTCACACACTATTTGGGCTCTATACCCGAGCCTTTGGAAAACCATAAGGCAAGAAGGGGTTTTGACGTTATTATTGTAAGGCTTATGCTTCCTGAAGTCGTTAACTCATCTACTTAGGTTGATATTAGAACTATGGCTTGCCATATTGTGACTTTCATGTCCCGGTTTAACTCATGGAACTGTTTTATCTTATTGGTAAAGGCAACCTGGGATCATAATCTTTTAGGAGTCTAGATCCACCCAAAAGTCATGCACTACTAGAATGACCTTAGTTAGCTTCCTCAAATAGGGTCGATCATAGAACCACCAAGTATTAGGTCTCACCTTTTAGGACACAAGGGTGCATACTTCTTCCTCTTTTATTGTAACAACTCGCCTTTTTGTCTTTGATAAAATAGTTAATTGTGAGTAATAAGTAGGGATTTTAAAATTTTCAAGACGATTATGATTGAAATAATATAAGGATTCACAAAAAAAAATTAAAAAAATTAAAAAAAAATGAAAAATTCATTTAATATTATTAAAAATTTAATATAATAATATTATAACAAGAGATATAGAATACGACCTATAAGTGGTATAAGATCATCGAAAAATAATGGTAAGGTTAAATAGATGTTTTTAACCTAGTAAGAATAATAAGGTATTAATCGGGTACCAAAATGGTAATAATTGGTATACCAAGTGGTAATAACCGATACACCAAAACATTGAGTTTAGTAAAAATAAAGATATTATTGGATTCTAAATAATTTTTCACTTATGAAAATTAAATAAATATAGATATTTCTAATACTAATACAAGACAAATTGATCTGGAAATAATAATTCTCTTATTTTCTCTCCAAGTATTTGAATTATAAAAAGGAAAAAAGGCGAATGAATTTCATTTCTTTCTCGGGTTGGCAGCATCACGTTTCTTTCTCTCTTCTTTGTTACCTTCTTCCTTTTTCCATTTCTATGCCTTCCTCTTGGTAAAACTACATCAAAACACCATAATCTCAAAGGATACTCATAGGTAAGCTTCTAAACTTCTTCAAGAACATTTTCTCTACATCAAGATCAATTGAAAATTTTATTTTTCCCTTGCTTTTGGTCCTTGTGGCAGCGCAAATAAGGGCTGGAAAAAGGGATTTTGAGGCTTGATAAATTAGGGGAAAAGCTTGAGGAAGGTAGGAAAATTATTCTAGTCTTTTGCTTCATGATGTTTAGCTATTTTGCTAAGATGATTGCTTGAATCTTTTGTGTTATGATGCTGAAAAATCTGAAACCTAAATTTTAGGATTTATGATTGCTTGAGTTGTGATGGAATCATGCATATTGGAACCAGAAATTTTTTCAGCAAACTACATGTATTGAATTTGATAGATATGGAAGAATACATCAAAAACAATTCTTGTGAACTTGCTGAAAAATCTGAAACCAACTCTTAGAATCTATGATGGATTAAGTTGTGATGAAATTTTGCATACAAACAACCAGAATTTTTATTTCAGGATTTCAGAATTTATAAGTGCTTGGATTATCATGAAATCTTGTGTATTGGAATTTCATGTGCTGGAATTTTAGTGTGCTGAAATTTTATAGCACTAATTCTTGGTTTGTATGATGTAAGATGTGCTCTAAGTGGGTATGTGCTAAAGTCTTGTGTGCTGAAATTTTTCTGCAACAATTCCTAGTTGTATGATCTTGTGATACATACTAATCAAAGCTTGAAAAAGTGGCAATAAGACTTGGTTGTATCTTAAAAATTTAGGAGCAACTATTGTTCAAGAATTTCCCTTGAAATTTATAAGAATTTCATCATGAAGAACTTTATAAGTTATGATGATATAAAATCTCATAAAAGGTCTCATAAGGATTAGTAGATTTAAAAAATCTTGTAACAATCTAACATATTCTATAGAAAATTCGCATAGAAGTTTAGTAGCTTTTATAGAAAATCTCGTAAATGTTGAACTATTTTCTTTAAGGAAAATCTCGTAAAAGATTACTAGACTTTGCAGAAATTCTCGTAATAAATTATTCCAAAATCTCATGAAAAGTTTAATAGATTTTACAGGATATCTCATAAGAATTAAGGAGATTTCAAGAAAATCTCAAGCAAGAGTATAAGATATAGAACTATTAAGAAGAGATTTCTTTTGAGAATCATAAGATTCTCCTAAGCCAATATTAAAGATTCTTATGAAAAGAGAAAATTCAAGAAATAAGCTTTATGTAATGTTAATTGCTTAGTGGTAAGCTCATAGATTCACGGGTAGTAGTAGACGTGCTACGCCCTTAGAATTATATCAGGTTGTAATCGCGACGGCGTTACATCGTTATGAGAAAAGGGATGTCCTAGAAAGAATAGTGAGGTTATTCAATAAAATGTAGTAGACGTACTCCATCTAGTGAACTATATTAGGTTGTAACGACGACGTTACATCGTTGATGGATGATCCATAGAGAAGTATATAAGAAGAGTCCTATGGGTTCTACCATTAAGTTTAACATTATCTAATAAGAAATTAAATCATAAGAAATAATGACACTAATTAATGAGACCATTACATAAACAACCACATATTACATTGCTTATCTTGCATTAAGTTGAATATCATTGAGTAATGGACTGGTGTTTTCCTATTGGAATCGTTGATTCTCATTCCTGTTGTATGATGTATTTTATATAGATGGCCTCGATCATGTTCTTTCTAGATGCTTGACTTGCAGTGGCATTATGACCCAGAGCTAGGGTCACTGGACCTGGTCGCTAAGTCTCGTATCTGTATTTATGTACTATTTGCTCGCCCATTTGCCACTACGTTATGAGTCCTACTTTTCATCCAGCTTCCCCTTTTTAATGTTCCACTATATATGACCCATCCACCCAGCCTTGTCGATGTAAGTCTAACCCTTCAGAGGAGACATCTTCTAGTTCCTCTACTCCTTCCTGGGTAGTGGGGACTAGAGGGCTATCCAGCTGACATGCCTAATGGGCACTACTCTCTACCGCTTGACCGATATGGTGTAGCCAGTTCATTGATAGACATAGTATGACTTAGAGTCCCTCATATTATCTGACTATCACGACTCTTATGTTTGATAAGCTGCTGAGAGAGTTAGGTGTATATATATATAGTTAGCTGTATTTTGTTAGGCCCTAACCTGGATTAGGTGGTCACTACGAGGACCAGGGTAGGGTTGTTTAAAGTAAATATGTAATTAGGTGTGAATGTATATACTATAATTGTATGACTAAACTTATTATGAATGTGATATAAAATGTAAATTATCGTTTGACCGACTTCTTAGGATGCTCTTGTATATTGCTATTCCTACACCTTGATTATTATGTTGAAAGGAATACGATATGCAAAAGAAAAAAATTAGTATAGCTTTTAGTGCAAGACTCTTATTTATTACAACACATATGTATATAATTCCTATGAATGAGAAAGATAAAGTTTATAAGGTAGTTATGGGTAACAACTACTTACCTAATGTTATGACTTGAGCATAGCACTATAGTAGGATGGGTGTTACATTTTTGGTATCAGGCTCATCCTTTTAAAGCCTGGGATGGTCTGACTTGCTTCTAAAGCACGCTCTAGACTTTAGTGTCATGCAATAAAATCTTATCCGTTTAGATAAGGAGTAAAATTTTATATGCATGACTGTTTACCTTTGAAGTACTTAGTTCTGTCACATTGAGTTTTGTGTTGAGTCTGATCACCTTAATATTTTTGTTATGTGTGACAAGAACTAATGGCTCAGTAGGCGTCCTAGTACTAACAATAACCGCAACAACATGCTTGATGAAGACACGAGCCTTTAGGAAGATTTTGGAATATGGCTTAAGCGTTAGAGAACAAGCGGCTGCTAATCGAATGATGGAAACACGGGAAGACAAATGGGACAAGGAGATCAAAATGGCAATGGCAATGAGCGGTTAATGTTCTCGAAGTTTCAAAAGGCATGTCCACCTCATTTTAGGGGAACTGTGAACCTTGATAAAGCGGAAGAATGGATGCAGACAATTAAGAAAATCTTTCAATGTTGGATTGCTCAAATCAATAGAAGGTGACATTTGCGCTTTTGTACCTGGATGCTGATGCAAATTCCTAGTGGGTTGGAACACGAAGACTCTTGGAGGGAGTTGGGATTGAGATTACTTGGGAAGTGTTCAAGGAGGCCTTTTATAAGAAGTATTTTCCTATTTCTATAAGGTTGGAATTCCTAGACTCCAACAGGGAAATATGATTGTGCCTGAGTACATAGCTAAATTTGAAGAATTATGTAAGTTTTCTACCATCTACCAGCAGAACCCCAATGAAGAGTGGAAATGTGTGAAATATGAAGGGGTCTGCGAAGAATATCTTGATGACTGTAGGACCAATGGAAATTAGAGATTTCCCTACATTGGTGAATAAGAGCACTCTCATGGAAGAATATGCTAAGAAGTTGACTATATCCCGAGCGAAGCAATATGATAATAGGAGGAAGTTTGCACGCAAGGCCCAAGATTTAAACCTGCCCTACCACCACGACGAGATTTTTCCTATGGGAACGAAAAGGGAAGCACTGCCGAGAATCGTTTAATAACAAGGAATGCCCGAAATGTGGAAAGCATCATGGTGATAAACCATGTTTGTTTGGACAAAACATTTGCTATCGTTCAGAAAGCCAGGTCACATGAGTGGGGAATCTCGACTAGAGATTTGCCGCCTTTTTCCAGGCCACAACAACAAGGACGTGTTTATACTATGAATGAGGAAGCTACACGACCGAGGAACTCATTCAAGGTACATGCAGAATTAATCAAGAATTCCTAGTAGTACTGTATGATTCAGGAGCCACACACTCATTTATATCTTTGAAATGTGCATATTTTCTAAAACCCCATATTGATTTACCCCATGATTTGGTTGTCCATACACCTACTAATAAACCTATAAAGACGAGTCAAGTTTGTAAGGGCGATCTTGTTCAAGTTGAGGGCAAGACATTCATAATTGACTTAGTCTGTCTACCATTAGTTGGTCTTGATCTTATTCTTGGCATGGATTGGCTCTCTGCCAACCGTGTGATGTTAAGGTGCTATGATAAGACAATAGTATTCCCATCATATGTCCTTTCTAAACAAAAGGTCTCCATGTGTCTTTACCTAAATTCCTTCGAATTAGGATGTGGAAAGTCTAGTAAACAGGGTACGTATTCTTGTTGACTAGTGTAGCAGAGGGTAAGCAGGAATTAGAAGGGATACGGATTTGAAGAATACTCCAATGTATTTCCAGAAGATATACCAGCATTTCCCCTACAAAGGGAAATAGTTTCTATTGACTTGGTACCAGGAGTGGGTCCATTTCCATAGCTCCTTATCAAATGTCTCCTTTGGAATTAGTAGAATTGAAGAAGCAGATTGAAGAGCGTTGAGTAAACATTTCATCCGACCCAGTGCATCACCATGGGAGCTCCTGACTATTGGTGAAAAAGAAGGATAGAGGTATGAGGCTATGTGTTGACTATAGACAACTAAATAAGGTGACGATCAAGAACAAGTATCCTCTCCCAAGGATTGATGATCTCATGGATCAATTGAGGGAGCGACATTATTCTCCAAAATTGATTTGAGATCGGGGTATCACCAGATTTGAGTTCGAGAAGTAGATATTCCAAAGATTGCTTTTAGAACACGGTATGGGCATTACGAGTATACAGTAATGTCCTTTGGATTAACAAATGCCCAGCCATTTTCATGGACTACATGAATTGAATCTTTCGTCCTTATCTCGAAAAGTTTGTGGTTGTCTTTATAGATGATATTCTCATCTATTCGAAGACTGAGGAAGAACATGAGACGCACCTCCAAGTGCTAGAGATTCTACGAGAGCGGAAACTGGATGCTAAGCTGTCAAAATGTGAGTTTTGGATGAAGGAAGTAAAATTTCTTGGTCATGTCATATCAGGAGGAATCAGTTGATCCAGCCAAGATTGAAGAGTTCTAAAGTGGGAAAGGCCAACCACTGTTACAAAGATTTGAAGTTTCCTAGGATTAGCTAGGTATTACAGAAGATTTATCAAAGGATTCTCCCAGATATCTTTGCCTTTGACAAAGCTAACTCGCAAAAATACACCGTTGACTTAGTCGATAGAGTGAGAAGAGTTTTCAAGAGCTAAAGCGGAAGTTGACAACGGCACCAGTGTTGGTCTTGCCAGACCACACAGCCCATTTGAGGTCTACCTGATGCGTCAGGAAAAGGCTTAGGGTGTGTTCTGATGTAGAACCGAAATGTGGTGGCCTATGCTTCTAGGCAGCTGAAGTTGCATGAGGTGAACTACCCTATTCACGATCTTGAACTAGCAGTAGTGTTCGCTCTTGAAAATTTGGAGACACCATCTCTATGGAGTGAAATTTGAAGTTTTTTCTGATCACAAGAGTCTCAAATATCTTTTCAACTAAAAGGACTTAAACATGAGACAACGTAGGTGGATGGAATTTTTGAAGGATTATGACTTTGATCTAAGCTACCATCCAGGAAAGGCAAATGTGGTAGCAGATGCTCAGAAAGACCTTGAGTATTTCTTGGATGATGATTAAGGAGGCAGAGTTAGAAGAGACTTTCCGAAACCTTAAATTGGGGATAGAAAAGAGACCTAAGAGTGTCTATTTGAGTCAGAATTAGGATCACAAGCGACTTCAAAAGGAAATTTCACGAGCCCAGCAAGAAGATTCAGAATTTCAAGAAACCATGGCCTCAGTTCAATTTGGGAAGCAAAATGGATTTGCCCGAGATAAAGGTGGGATATGGAGGTATCAAAACCGGATCTGGATTCCAAGGATGGAAATCTTCGTCGTGACATTTTAGAAGAAGCTCACCAAGGTAATTTCTCTGTACACCCAGGAGTCACAAAGATGTATAAAGATCTTAGATGTTTTGGTGGCCAAAAATGAAGGTTGATGTAGCAGAAAGGTGTCTAAGTGTTTGACTTGCCAGAAGGTAAAGATTGAGCATAAGAAGCCACCAGGTACATTACAACCCCTTGAAGTTCCAGGATGGAAATGGGAAAGCATTTCCATGGACTTTGTCACGGGATTACCCAAAACGCCTTCGGATATGATGCTATCTGGGTTATAGTGGATAGACTAACTAAGTTTGCACACTTTCTACCTATCAGAGTCTCATATTCTCTAGAGAAGTTGGCTAAACTCTACACAGAGCAAATTGTGAGGCTGCATGGCGTTCCTTTAACTATAATTTCATATCGGATCCGCGATTCACTTCAAGGTTTTGGGAACTTTTCAGAAAGCTTTCGGGAGCAAACTTTGTCTGAGACAGCTTATCATCCCCATAGACTGACGGCAAACTGAAAGGACCATTCAAACACTAGAAGATATGTTGAGAGCATGTGTGCTAGAATATCATGGGGGTTGGGACAACTGCCTACCACTAATCGAATTTTCCTACAATAACAGCTACCATGCAAGTATCGGAATGGCTCCTTATGAACCTTTGTATGGAAGGAAGTGTCAATCGCCTCTTTGTTGGTACGAATTAGGCGAGGCTAGTCTTTTGGGACCAGACCTCATTTGACAGACTACCGAACAGATAAAGAGGATCCGAAGTAAGATTTTGATTGCTTAGGGCCGACAAAAATCTACGCGGATAAGAGAAGGAGACCGTTAGAATTTCAAGCGGGAGATCATGTGTTTTTGAAGGTTACCCCTACAACGAATAGGTAGAACTATTAAAGTCAAAAAGTTAAATCCTCGCTTTGTTGGTCCATTCCAAATCCTAGATCGTGTAGGCTCAGTAGCATACCGTATAGCTTTACCTCCACATCTCTCAAACCTCCATGACGTATTCCATGTGTCACAACTTCGAAAATACAACCCTGATTCTAGTCATATACTGGAACCTAAATCACTACAGCGAGGGATGACCTAACTTTCGAGTTACCACCAGCACAAATAGTAGATAGAAGCATGAAGCAACTCTGAGGGAAATCCGTCTCTCTGGTCAAGGTTGCATGGGGAAAGGAAGGATCCAAGGAGTATACGTGGGAGTTAGAGTCCAGGATGAAAGAAGACTATCCCGCACTCTTCAGGTACTAAATTTTGAGGGCAAAATTTTTTTAAGGAGGGTAGAATGTAACGACTTGCATTTTTGTCTGATAAAATAATTAATTGTGAGTAATCGGTAGGGATTTTAAAATTTTTGACATACGCGTTATGATTGAAACAATATAAGGATTCACAAAAATAAAATAAAATAAAATAAAATTAAAAAATGAAAATTCATTTAATATTATTAAAAATTCAATATAATAATATTATAACCAGAGATATAGAATACGACCTATAAGTGGTATAAGAACATCAAAAAATAATGATAAGGTTAAATAGATGTTTTTAACCCAGGAAGAATTCTTAGGTATTAATCGGGTACCAAAATGGTAATAATTGGTACACAAAGTGGTAATAACCGGTACACCAAAACATTGAGTTTAGTAAAAATAACGTATATTATTGGATTCCAAATAATTTTTAACTTATGACAATTAAATAAATATAGATATTTCTAATACTGATACAAGGCAAATTGATCTAGAAATAATAGTTCTCTTACTTTCTCTCCAAGTATTTGAATTATAAAAAGGAAAAAAGGCAAATGAATTTCATTTCTTTCTTGGGTTGGCAACATCACGTTTCTTTCTCTCTTCTTTGTTACCTTCTTCCTTCTTTCATTTCTAAGCCTTCCTCTTGGTAAAACTCCATCAAAACACCATAATCTCAAAGGATACTCATAGGTAAGCTTCTAAACTTCTTCAAGAACATTTTCTCTACATCAAGATCAATTGAAAATTTTATTTTTCCCTTGCCTTTGGTCCTTGTGTCAGCGCAAATAAGGGTTGGAAAAAGGGATTTTGAGGCTTGATAAATTAGGGGAAAAGCTTGAGGAAGGTAGGAAAATTATTCTAGTCTTTTGCTTCATGATGTTTGGCTATTTTGCTAAGATAATTGCTTGAATCTTTTGTGTTATGATGCTGAAAAATTTGAAACCTAAATTTTAGGATTTATGATTGCTTGAGTTGTGATGGAATCATGCATATTGGAACCAGAATTTTTCAGCAAACTACATGTATTGAATTTGATAGATATGGAAGAATACATCAAAAACAATTCTTGTGAACTTGCTGAAAAATCTGAAAACAACTCTTAGAATCTATGATGGATTAAGTTGTGATGAAATTTTGTATACAAACAACCAGAATTTTTATTTCAGGATTTCAGAATTTATAAGTGCTTGGATTATCATGAAATCTTGTGTATTGGAATTTCATGTGCTGGAATTTTAGTGTGCTGAAATTTTACAGCACTAATTCTTGGTTTGTATGATGTAAGATGTGCTCTAAGTGGGTATGTGCTAGAGTCTTGTGTGCTGAAATTTTTCTGCAACAATTCTTGAGTTGTATGATCTTGTGATACATACTAATCAAGGCTTGAAAAAGTGGCAATAAGACTTGGTTGTATCTTAAAAATTTAGGAGCAATTATTGTTCAAGAATTTCCCTTGAAATTTATAAGAATTTCATCATGAAGAACTTTATAAGTTATGATGATATAAAATCTCATAAAAGGTCTCATAAGGATTAGTAGATTTTACAGAAAAATCTTGTAACAATCTAACATATTCTATAGAAAATTCGCATAGAACTTTAGTAGCTTTTATGGAAAATCTCGTAAATGTTGAACTATTTTCTTTAAGGAAAATCTCGTAATAAATTATTCCAGCAAAATCTCATGAAAAGTTTAATAGATTTTACATATCTCATAAGAATTAAGGAGATTTCAAGAAAATCTCAAGCAAGAGTATAAGATATAGAACTATTAAGAAGAGATTTCTCTTGAGAATCATAAGATTCTCCTAAGCCAATATTAAAGATCCTTATGAAAAGAGAAAATTCAAGAAACAAGCTTTATGTAATGTTAATTGCTTAGTGGTAAGCTTATGGATTCACGGGTAGTAGACGTGCTATGCCCTTAGAACTATATCAGGTTGTAATCGTGACGGCGTTACATCGTTATGAGAAAAGGGATGTATTGAGAAAGAATAGTGAGACTATTCAGATGAGATGTAGCAGACGTACTCCATCTAGTGAACTATATCAGGTTGTAATGCGACGACGTTATATCGTTGACATACGATCCAGAGAAGTATATAAGAAGAGTCCTATGGGTTCTACCATTAAGTTTAACATTATCTAATAAGAAATTAAATCATAAGAACTAATGACACTAATTAATGAGACCATTACATAAACAACCATATATTACATTGATTATCTTGCATTAAGTTGAATATCATTGAGTAATGGACTTGGTGTTTTCCTGGGAATCGTTGATTCTCATCCCTGGATGATGTATTTTATATAGATGGCCTCGATCATGTTCTTTCTAGATGCCTGACTTGCAGTGGCATTATGACCTAGAGCTAGGGTCATTGTACCTGGTCGCTAAGTCTCGTATCCGTATTTATGTACTATTTGCTCGCCCGTCGCCACTACTGTTATGAGTCCTACTTTTGATCCAGAAGTCCCTTTTTCTGATGTTCCACTGTATACGACCCATCCACCATAATCTGCGTCGATGCTTAGTCTGACCTTCAGAGGAGATATCTTCTGGTTCCTCTACTCCTTCCGGGGTAGTGGGGATTGGCAGGGCTATCCAGCTGACGTGCCTAATGGGCACTACTCTCCACTCGCTTGACCGAACTAGTGTAGCCAGTTCGTTGATAGATGTAGTATGACTTAGAGTCCCTCATATTTCTAACTATCATGGCTCTTACATTTGATTTTTGATGAGCCTAACGAGGGAGTTAGGTGTATATATATATATAGTTGGTTGTATTTTGTTAGGCCCTAACCCGGATTAGGTGGTCACTGAGGACCAGGGTAGGGTTGTTTAAAGTAAATATGTAATTAGGTGTGAATGTATATACTATAATTGTATGACTTAACTTATTATGAATGTGATATAAAATGTAAATTCTCGTGTGGCCGACTTCTTAGGATGCGTTTATATCCCCACTATTCCTACACCTTGATTATTATGTTGAAAGGATTGCGATATGCAAAAGAAAAAAAATTAGTATAGCTTTTAATGCAAGGCTCTTATTTATTACAACACATATGTATATAATTCCTATGAATGAGAAAGATAAAGTCTATAAGGTAGTTATGGGTAACAACTACTTACTCTAGTGTTATGACTCGAGCATAGCACTATTGTAGGATGGGTGTTACATTTATCATGTATTATGTAACATTTATTCTAAGCATTACAACATGCATGATTAGTTTTCGTCATTTTTTTTACGTAATTCATATTTCCATCATGCATAACATTTCTTTTTTTTCTCATTAAGCATTTTTTTTAGCAAAAATCATATTTAATTGCATGCACTTAGCCATATCACATGCATTCTTTTCATGTAGCATACATATTTATTTTATTTATAGCACGCATTTCATTCTTTTTTTTTTCTCTCCTTGAAGGATTTGTTGGTGGCAAAGGAATATCATTATATTAGATAGTAAATGATGGAGAGAGCACAACACACTAGCAATTTGTCCAACTTGAAGAAGTATTTCAATGTGATGGCAAATATCAGTTCTTTAGAGAAATTGAACCAGTTGAGTCAATTGCTACCTAATGAAAATAGAAGAGCATTCTCAAATAAGTATGGTTCCATTCTGGATTATTGGTTATACGAATAGACTTCTGTCCTCATTGTTAGTATTGGAACCCAGCCTGAGATGTTTTGAACTGCCAAACATTGATATCACTCCTACCATTGAAGAATATACCTGCATGCTAAAACTACCAGTGAAAAAAACACCTCTATTTATTTTCATCTTGGAACAATATACTTCAGATGCAAAGATATTAGAGCAATTTGGGGAATTACTAGAGGTACCAATGGCTCAAGTGAAGCTAACGGGACATGCAGAGTCGAAGGGAGTGATAAAGCATTCTTAGAAGAACGTTTGAAGGGCCTGGGCATCTAAAAATTGGACTACTTTTGGAAAAGTACTGGCATTTGCTATTTATGGGCTGGTATTGTTCCCTTCTACACCAACATAGTTGACCAAGCTGCCATGGATGTTTATTTGCTATAGAAAATAAGCAAAGGAACCCAATTCCCTGTGTTGCTGAAACATTCCTTACTTTAAATTTTGCGATAAAAACAAAATGGAAGCTTCGATGTTGCCTGCACCTCTATACGTGTGGATCGTCACACACATGTATGCAGGGAATCATTAGAAATGTCTAGATCCACTAAGAAGCTTTCACCTTATCCCATAAAGCTGAAAGAAGATCCTAAATGGAGGTCGAATTTGATAGCGTAAAGGAACAATCATTCAAGTGGGTTTGTCTATGGTATGAACATGAAAAAGGTGATATCATCCTTAGTTGTGGAAAGTTTCATAACATACCATTGATGGGTTTGAGGGGTTGCATATCATACACACCAACAATAGCACTTAGACAACTTTATTGGACACAAAAGAAACCACGAGAAGAGCAACTTGGAGGACTTTACTTCTGGTACAAGGAGCGTGAGCACACTACGATGTTGTCACGAGAAGTCAAAGAGGCATGGAGAGATGTTCACATGGCAAAGATTAGTTAGCAAAACCACTTGTGATGACCCGTGAATATATCACATGGAGGAAGCAAGAGAGGTACCTCAAAGTGTTCCCAGCTTTCCTCACGTAAAGGGGGATAATTCAGTTGGCTAAACAAATAGAGGTCATGAAAGCCTAGATGAAACTCCTAGAACAATAAAAGTAAGAAGCAAAGCTAGAAGTCATCATCACACGAAGCCAATGTAAGAAGAAAGATAAACTAGTTGAGCTTAAGGATGAGCTTACTGATATCATTGATCAAGAAAGGAAAGAAAGAGGATCCAAAACCTTGAAAAGGAGGTCCCAATGATGGCTAATGAGAAAAATAGATTTGTGAAGCATATTAGTCAACTGAAGAAAGCAAACGATGAATTGAAAATGGAGTTTGGCTAACAAAAACAAATTAAAGAAGAGTTGGAAGTCGATATGCAAAAGCAAAAAAAAAAAAAAAGAGTTAGACCTAAAGATAGAAAATTTAAATGCATTCTTAGTAGCTAAGGAGGAATGTTACCAAGAATAGGCCCGTTTCATGAAATGCCGAAACCAACTTCTCCATACAGAAGATACAGGTATTTTGGAATAAACAAGCTGGTGATTAGGCAATGAAGGCTAAAATATGGAAAGAAAAATATACAAGATTAACTGAGGAATTGGACTGCCATATTTCGAAGTTCATCTACCAATTTGAAAGAGCGGAGAAAGAAGTTCAAAAGAATCTCAGGCTTCATTTGCCTGGTAAAATGAGTGACTTCACGGATATGAGTAGAAGCTTTGCTAGAGGTCTTAAAAGAAAGAGAATGACTATTCTTGACTCAACTATGATGTAATCTCACTTTTGAATAAATGAAGCAAATTCGTATTTCGATTTTCGTATTCTCTTGGAATGACGTGCAAGACTATATTCATCGTGTAGCAAAATCTCCCTTGGATATATTATCAATTACATTCTGCTTATAGAAATGTTTTCTTCTATGTAGAGTGTAAGAAAAAAGATCAGCTTTACATTACTAGTGTTCCTAACAAAGTATATTGTGGAATGATAGTCCCTTATACTTTTGTCCATCACATATCCTTTCTTGTGGACAATACGTCCTTTGAATACAATATGAATCGAGTTCATCGCGTCAAATACAAATGTTGTTCCTCACCATCAAAGGTTTTTTTTTATTTACTCATCTTTTTACTTTTTGTTCCTGAAAGGTCTTCAAACATTGCTCCTTCAAAGAAAACTTTGTCTAATAGTAGTGTGCTGGCTAGAGAGCCGTACGAACTACGACCCAGAGTTGAGAAGGAGAAAGATGAGAAGAAGAAGGCCGAAACAAATAAAGGCAAGAAAAAGGCTATGGCAGGAGACAATGTTACCCAAGGAAGGAATCTAAGTCAAGAAATTAATGATCTCAAGGCCATGATGAAGTCCATGCTTGGACCAAAACTCAAGCAATTCATCGTTGACACTGTGAATATGGCCAAAGAAAATGCTGAAAATGATAAGCATGAAGAACACCAGGATGTGATAACGATGAAGGATCTATTCCTCATAAGCAAAATGATAATGGTTTTGTTAATGAAACTGCAAAGGAGGCGGAACGCTAAGCTTAAATAGGAACTACAAGAAAGCATGCAGGAGCAATTTCGAATGCTCATGGGCCTAACCCCTATGGCTCGATGAGTATCAATGATCTATGTTTGGCTCCTAGTGTAGTCATTCCTAAAGACTTCAAAATGCCTGAGCTCATCAAATTCGATGGTAGCACTAATCCTATCATGCATTTGCAAATATATTGCACAAAGATGGGAATATGGTCTAAAGAAGAAAACTTCCTGATTAGCTTTTTCCTTGAAGCTTGGAAGGCGCTACATGGGAATGGTACATGCAAATGGACTAAGTCAGTCAGTGTTGGGAAGACCTAGCTCAGGCTTTCACAAATCAATACAAGTTTAACCTGAATGTTGTGCCCCATAGAGACCAGCTAAAAGGAATGAGGAAAAGGAGAATAAGTCAATCAAAGAATATGTCCAAAGATAAAGGGCCATGGCTGGAAAGGTTATCTCCAATGTTAGAGCAAGAAATGTGCTCTTATTTCATTTGTACATGAAGGCCCCTTTTTCAAGAACATGCTAGGGACCCATGTGAAAGAGTTTGTTGATTTTGTTGAAATCGGAGAAAGAATTAAGACCAACATCCAAGAAGGGAAGGTGAAGCTAGTAACAGAGAAACAAGTGAGTCCTATCCAGAAAAGACCCTACTTTAAGAGGAAAGAGCATGTTATTAACTACATCCACCCTCAGTCTTATCAACCTACTCCCAGGACCAAACCATTATCTATCTTACCCACAAACACAACACCCACACCAATAATATTAATCTCTAAAAGCCATTTCACCCCAAATACCATACATACCTCAACCACACCAAATTAACCATGTCTCCTATCCATGGTCTTACACACCAACAACACCTAGACCTCACCAAGCACCACCTTAAGCCCACCAAACAAGTAACCTCTTTACAACTCCTCTACTATTCAATACCAACAACACCTACAGGCCTCCAATGGAGAATCGAACTTTACCTGTTTCCACATGAGCCATGCCAAGCGTTTAAGCACTTTTGTAGGGACAACTTACTAGGCCCACGTCCTGGAAGACCTTTATGCCACCATATCCTTGGTGGTATAATATAAACCAAACTTGTGATTATCATTCCACTTCCGGGATACAAGCGAAGACTTTACGTGTTTAAAGTGCGTTATGGCATTTAATCGATCACGGCGCCATTAAGCTGAGGAAGAATCCAGACCACACATAAGGAATAACCCGTTCCCAATCATGCTGGAGGACAGGTGCATTTATCTGCTATAAGAAGATGCAAGTCAAGGAGTAAAGAATGTCAAGCTCAATATGAAGGAGATCCTGGAAGCATTAAGGAGGACATATTATAAGATGGAAGCTGAAAGAAGGAAAGGAAGAAGAACGGTGAAAGGAAATGAATATGACCTATTATGTGAGTGCTCCAGAAAAGAAGGAAAGCACCACATAGAGGAATGTCCAAAGCTAAAGCTCTACATTGAAAAGATGATCAAGCTAGGGGTACTTGAGATACCAAAAGGGGTCAAACAAAGTATTAATATGATCCACCATGCACCCCCATTTTTAAAATCTATAACCATGAGCCAAGCACTTGTTTTTAAAGTGCCTAAGCCGTTTCCTTATGAAAGCAACGATGCGGTTCCATGGAGATATGAAACCATGATAGAACCTAATTCCGTGATGTCCTGGAATGACATCTCTTAGTCCAAAGCCAGTACCCTCTTCAAGGTATCTAGTTTGCCTTCCTATCTTGCAACGACTTGCAAAGTCATTGGAGTCATAATGAACGTTATAGGAATAAGGGGAATTACTCGGAGTGGTAGGTGTTATACTTCAGGTAAATTTTTGAAAAACCCCCAAGTGGCGCATGTAAAAGAGAATAAAGAAAAGAGCCAAGAAGATAAAGAAGAAGAAGAGTTCTTGAAAATAATGAAACAAAGCGAGTATGATGTAGTGAGCAGCTGAAGAAAGCACAAGCAAAGATCTCGCTTTATTCTTTTATCTTATCTTCAGAGGATCACCACAATGTAATCAAAAGGGTATTAGAGCAAGCTTATGTATCTAAAGATATAACCCTTGATAGGGTTGAAGGTATCATAAATGTAATCAAAATGGCCAATGCCATCACATTCATGAAAGTGAGGTTTTCCCCATCCAGGAGGCACCGAAGCACTCTATATCACCTTGAAATACCAAAGTTGCAATATTGCAAAGGTATTAATTGATGGGGATCAACCTTTAATGTGCTTTCTTATTCCACATTACAACAACTCCCAATTGATTTTCCCATGATTGAGTCAAGCGGGACAATCATCAAGGCATTTGATAGATCATTGAGGGAAATCCTGGGTGCCATTAATCTTTAGTTACAAATTGGGCCAACTACCTTTGTGACTAGATTCCAAGTAATGGATATTGAGCCAGGGTATACGATGTTGCTAGGGAGACCCTGGATTTATAAGGCAGGTGCTCTCCCGTTTACACTTCATCAGAGGGTGAAGTTTATAGAAGGCGGGAAACTCATCAATCAAAGGGAAAGGAATTGCTAGTGGCTAAGCCAGGAACAGTGCCATATATTGATGGTGCTGAGATACTCTCAAGGTCTCATTCCAAAACCTTGAGATAGCCGACTCGGTAAAATAGAAAGGTGATGTGCATCAGGTGGCGCTCAATAATGCACAAAAGCGGATTCAAAGAAGGAAAAGGGTTAAGGAGTTAGCTATAAAGAATCAAGAGTCCGATCTCGCTTCTTGACAATCCTGAAAACTTGGCCTTGGGTATGAAGCCACATGTGATCATGTTTTGAGCCCTCCAAGAAGAAGATCCCACATATTAGAGACACATTTCCTACACCCGCAACCATAATGGTGATAGAGGTAGCTGAAGTTATTAATACTCTTGAAGGAATCAGGGAAATGTCTCAGTTGATCTACCCTAGTAGCGAGCTATTGAACAACTAGGAATCTGCACCCTTAGATGATTTATTTTTCCTTGAGTAATGGATGCTTTAGTCACTTTTGTTTGTATTTCAATTGAATAATAAAATGATTATGCATGGTTTCTCCTTTCCATTTTCTTGTTAAGATTTTTTTTTCTCTTTCCCTCCTTATTTATCTTTTCCTTTTATTTATTTATGGTCTCATCTTAATTCCAGGGACTTATTCAGAATCTCCATATCACACAAATGATTGTGAAAACCCATTAACTGATTATTGCGTTACAATGAACTTTAAGAAAATAAACAAGAAGATGATCCGAGTTGTGCCAACAATTTGCCAAAATCATAAATTCAATGGAAAAAAGGGATAAATCCACATGATAAGGTTGTTGAAACTATGAATTTGGGTACTGATGAAGACAAGAAAGAAGTGAAAATAGTTAACAACCTAGAAAGGAAGAGATGATTGTAACACCCCAATTTTTACTTAAAGTTTTACTGCGTTTAGAAATTACTGAATTATCCTAGGTAATTTTTCTTATAATTTGAGACCGATCAATCCTCAATAAAGGAATATAACATTAGAAGAAAGGTTAGGAGCAATTCATGCGAGAGTTGTAAACCCCGATTTTCTGTACGTGTAAAATGACCAAAATGCTCCTGAGGTTATTTTACCAGAAAATGAGGATCGTGGGCCCCACCCATCCTCAAGGGGATGTTTTGATGATAATAAGGGATTGTTTGTGTTACCGTGTTAATAGAGGAGAAGAATCCTAATTTGAGTTTCGACGCGAAATGACCAAAACGCCCCGCGACGTTTTACTCCAATTTGTGCCGACTTAGCCCGAACCTCACTAAAATATTTTAAAACATGTTTTTAAGCTATGATTAACCATTAGTTAAGCTCGGTGGTCTCGGGCAAATTTTAAATATACCATTTTGTCCCCCTCTTTGTAAGTTTTGCGAATTTGAGATTTTTTATTCGTATAGCGAAACCTAAACAATGTTAAGCTCAAATTAAAGGTTATTAGATTCTAATTATTAATCTAGAGTCAAAATAAAAACACCCAAATTGCTTACAAATTCACCTAAGCCCTTAATTGTAAATTTTCTAATTTGCAAAGATACCTTACCTACACCTAAATAATACATGGAACACACAAATTTCTCTTCCATGGGCTTGAAATAATGGAGCCATAATGCATCAGAATATTTCCAAATAATGCACTAAAACAAAATGCCAAAAATGTCACCATGAAACATAATTCCCTAAATTCATACAACTTGTCTTGAATCCATGTTTTCCTCCCTTTGTTCCCTTTGAAATTCCGCCAACCTTCCTCCCTTTTTCCATTTATGAGCCTCAAAATCTCTATAAATAGGCATGCTTGAAGGTGTGTTAGAGGCCTTAGTTCATAACTTACACAATTCTAGTTTTTAGAAGCACCAAAAGCTTTCTTTCTTCCTCCTCTTGGCTGAAACTTCTTCTCCCATTTCTCAAAGAGATTTTCTTTCATTTCACTCAAGGAAACCAAGTTCTCTTCCTTTCCTTCAAATAAAATCAGGTAGGGTGTCGTTTCTAAGTTCATTTATGCTATGACAAGTTATGTTTCTAGCTCAAAAATGTTGAATTAATGAACCTTTTCTATAGCTTTTTCAATTCAGTTTTCTTCCTTCTTTCTTTTAGTTAATTCGGCCTTATGTCCTAGATTATAATGAGACCATGGTTTGATGATGAGGTTCTTGAGTGTTGGTTGCAAAGCCTTCACAAGTTAAACCTCTAAAACTTGAAGGTTTCACTAGTTTTTAAAGCTTTATAATTTCATTTTTCTTTCCTTATCTTTCTTTAATGGTTTCCTTATTTTCTTTATTCCACTTGTTGCAAAACTTTAAAGAATGAGGTTTTTTTTATGTAAAAATAAAGATCTTGAGTTTAGAACTTGAAAGATGTATTTTTCACTTTGTCTTGCTAAGATATATATATTGGGTTGAAATTATATGTCTCTAAAAGTCTTGGAGGAGCTCTAGTAAAGAATAAAATAAATTTGCATCCATGTTTAAGATTATGCATTGCATAACCATGTTTACTTTCTATGTCATCACTAAATTCTTAAGAATGAATAAATGAACTTGCATTTCTCATGTTTAAATTCCAAGCTTGTATTTCATATTTATATTTCAAGTTGTCACTTAATCTATAAAGATAATAAAGAGGTTGCATCTCATATTTATTTTATGCTCTCACTTTATTTTATAATGGCTAAAAGAATCAATGCATGACATGTTTATTTTATGTCATCGCCTAAAGATCCTAGAGCTCAAAGACTTGCTTAAGTATCACAAGCAAAGTTGGAACCATGGTAATAGAAACTCTAAAGCTTCCTTAAGATTATGGGAGTCAAAAAATTCATTCTTTAAAAAATCTTGAGTTTGGAGTTTAATAAGATGTAATAAGAATTCTCTTCTCTCCACCGGTCCAGTGTGGACTACCACTACTCCGTTTCTTAAGATTCTCCCTCCACTGGTCCAATGCGGACTACCACCGCTCCAATTTCTTGCATCATGTTTATATTTCCAAGTTATCACTTTATAAAGACAAGATTAAAATGAGGTTGCATAGCATGTTTATAATTCTAGTTATCACTAAATCTCTAAAGCTCAAGACTTGCTCCTTTTATCTTAAGTGAAAATTCTAATCATGAACATTCTTTCAATATATAAATCGACCTCATGAATTAAGGTAGGCCTAAAGTCCTATAATCTCTTTAAAGTTTAATAAAAAGAATTAGTTGCTAAAGGAGTTTTGAAGCTTTGCAAAAATTATAGGGGAAACTAGTACTTTATGTATACTTGAAATGTGATTTTATGCATTCTGTAAACCTTTAGCAGCCAAAAAAAAAAAGTTTTATTATGATTAGATAAGGGAGAATGACTCATAATTGGTTTAGTAATTAATTTTAATATCATAGGGAAAGCTGGTAACAAGAAAGGATTAAAAACGCAATTTCTAGCACACCATAAAAGCTTAAGAACAACTTCCTACCTATGCTGTCCCATATAGTCTAATAATGTTCTTAAGGCTTATAATTAATGGTAATGATGGTAATTAATCCCTTAGATGCATAATTGAGTAGTTCGATAATTGAGGTTACCTAATTCTAGAGTTTCGGTAAGGATTTATAATGTTGCCTCTTTGATGTTCGAAGTAATAAATATATGTAGTGATTTGATGCTTATTAAGTATTTGACATCATTGATTGATCTCCTGGCTTGCATGTTATAGTTACTGTTGCAAACAATGAGAATGCTTATGCATGCAATAAAGAAATATTCTTTATTTAAAAATTACTCTTGTTGCTGGAAGAAAGTGTACTACTAAAAAAGTGATTTGGAAAGGTTCTGGCTAGGAAAGACTTGGTACTTAAGCATATCCATTTGTGACCCACCTCTCTTTCCTGGGAATCTCCAGATGCATGATTCCAGTTGGTATATATTATTCCAGAGTAAAATTATAAATGAGAAAATGTTATGATGATTATGAATTGAGAATTGTATTATGATATAACAGGCAAAGACTTAATGATGACTTAAACTTATAAGAAAATGATCCTTTGGACCCATCAGACTATAGGTGGTGAAAAGGTGATTCTTGCTCCCTAACCCATTCTCTCAAAAGGGTAGAGTTGGGATTTTAGCTTATCAAAAGGGATAGGTATATGCTAGTGACGACTAGTAAAGTATGAGCTCATAACCTAGATTACTCCCAAAAGGGTGGAGTATAGGGCGGCCCCCAAGGAAAATAATGATGATGATAAGATTTTAAGTCACCTAAAGCACTAAAGAAATGAAATATGATGTTCTTCTATGCATGTTATTATAATATGATGAAAGTGTAACACCCTAACTTTCACCTAATACGCTTGAGTCGCATTCGACTAGTTATTAGCGGTTACGTCCTCGTTTCAAAACTTGGCTTGGCTTTCTTTAAAATACGAGTACTAAAAATATGACTAACTTTTTTCTTTTTGAACTTAAGATTTAAAATGCGAGCTGCGCATGCGCATAAGGATCGACTGCTAAACAAGAAACATAACAACCAAGTATACATCACCATAACAAATCATAAATAAACCATAGAATAAACACAACATAATTTGTAGTATTATATTATAATCATAACAAAACAACGATGCCCTTATAAATATAAGGAAACCTCAAGATACTAGATACATCAAGCAAGGTTAACTAACGCGAAACATAATTTATAAACAGGCTAAACTAGTCTTCAAGCTTCCATTGCGCCCTTAATCATGTGCGTAACTCCTATGCTCGCGCTTCAACGAATCACGAACGATCGTATCATTCCCGTCTGGTGACGACACGGAAAGAGGAAAGGGGGTGAGAAACTTATTCAAGATTCTCAGGAGGCTCCCCAACTCTAACACAAGTGTCATCGTCGCCCCAGCCACTTTGGTTTCGTTATAAAAGAGGTGTTCATGCATAGATTCAGTTTTAATTTCTCAAAGCTTATTATTCGAAGTGGGTTTCTTTTAGCATGAGTCTTGATGGTATGAATGCAATAGATATTTCATGTATGCATGGCAATGCTTGAGCATGACAGTTCACGTACTATATATATTTATCACTTAATCATAAACACAAATGGAACAACTACTAAACATATGCATGTACGTCTTTTACTTTATCATAATTGAACTCTTCGAGTTCCTTTCTTAACTTTTTCCACCCTCATCATGGTCACCAAAATCCACCCAACATGCCGGCCCGTGATTTTAACATGGTCACCAAAACTCCTAATCACCCATCGCCTAGGAATGAGCTTCATCCTAACTAGCCGTCGCTAGATTCATATAGGGTAAAAGAGGGGAAACATATCTCTTTCCTTAGATCACCCTATACAACCCTTAACTCGAGAAGTCATAATGGGATCATTTCCTCTTTATCGTATATTGTATGAATGCAACATGAGCATGCAACCATAGAACCTCATATGACATATCATATATTCTCATGCATTGTAAACATAGCGTACCACATCATCATAGCAACATGCCACAAATACACATATAGCCTCAAGTTCATGATATTAACATATTCACATCATTATGAGTATACCCACTTGGTCTCATGCTCACATCACACCTCCTATCTCATGGTGTCTTATGCTTTAGCCCTTACGGGTCTTAAACTTATATTCTGATTATCCTAATACCCATATTACATCTTTATTACACCTAAGAGATCATTACTTATAATTCTCACTAAGATTTAGGCTTGCTAAAAATTCCAAACAGCATTATGCATTTTGGGCAAAAAATTATCATATGATTACGGGGTTCTAGAATTTCCATTTTAGACCCTTTTTAAGATCCGTCTTCGCCTACGGCTTTATAATTAACTCCTAAATCAATTATGAGGGATTCCTACACATGTTCACTAATTATAAACCACTTTCCTTAGTTTTAAACATGCTGGAACAGAATTACAAATTTTGTGCATCTAAGTGTTCTAGAATCTTCATTTTAAGTCCTTTTTAGTTACTTGTTCTTTGTAAACTTCCCTAAATCATTCCTTTCTTCACTCAAACATAATTTTACATATTTTAACACCATAAAACAGAACTTATACAGTGGCCAAACATGAGGGCAGAACCGAAATGTAAAGCCCATAAAATCATATAATCTCATGAACTAAAATGCATACAAGTTGCTAGTTTCTCTTGGAATCATTTTAGGAACTCAAAACTCTTTTAGAAACCAATTAATCTCATTGAAATCATATAAATATGTGCTAGATCAGTAGCTAAATTATTTGGCTCAAGGAATGGATTTAAAACATAAAACTTTGTTCATAAAATTCCTTGAGTACATCTAAGCTTAGAAAAATTTCAAGACTTAGACTATGGACACTTATGATTAGATGAACTCATCCAAGTCCATCATCATTACCATAAGGCCGAAATGGCATCCTTGGAATGCCTCCATTTTCTAAAACTTTATGCAAGATACTTGCACAAGTCTTTGAGCTCTAGGAGGTTTAGGTGATGGCATAAACTTAAACATGATATGCACTCATTTTATTCTTCATTAGAAAGTAAAGTGAGAGCATAAAATAAATATGAGATGCAACCTTATTATTATCTTCAAAGATTAAGTGATGACTTGAAATATAAACATGAAATGCAAGCTTGAAATTTAAACATGATAATGCAAGTCCATTTAATTATTCTTGAGAACTTAGTGATGACATCAAAATAAACATGCTATGCAAAGCATAAACTTAAACATGTGTGCAACTCATTTTATTCTTAACTAAAGCTCTTTCAAGACTTTAAAGGAACATTACAACCTTAACCCATTATGCATCTTAACAACATAAAGTGAGCTTTAGAGTTCTTAGCACCTAGACTTCAAAGAAGTCTTTGGTTTTGAACTTCATCATCAAGCTCAAGAAGATAGACACAAAGCTCAACACTTTGTCTAAACAAAATACAAGAACTAAGTCATATTCTTTATTTTATTGCTCATGGGCTTCAATCTAGAGTAAAACTCTTAGAACGGCCAACAACTTTAAGGTTGGCAAGGGTAAGCTTAGAGCTCTTTGAAAACATGTGATTAATTTTCTTAACAAAACTTTTGTGATCTACTTGACAATTTTAGCAAACTTTGTTCAAGAAAACAAAGGAAACGAAATCTTTCAAAGGAAAAAGGGAAAGGAAACTGAAACCATTCAAGAAAGAAAGGAAAAAGGAACCGAAAATGTAAGCAAGGAAAAGAAAGAAACACAAGCATGTATGGTCCAAGACCAAGTTGTTTCAAGCTTTAGAGGTTTCTCACATGACAACAACAAGTCATTATCTTGAAACCTCATCATCAAGCTCAAGTTCTTCTCATAAAAAGGCCTCTTGGCCGAAAATAAAAAGAAAGAAGAAAAGATTTTTGAACCAAGAGAAAACTAGAACTTTTCTTGAAGAAAACAAGTAAAAACTTGAAAACAAAACCCCAACCAATTGAAGTCTTGAGAGATATGAAAGAAAGCTTGAGTTCTTGATGAAATGGAGAAGGAAAATCCTCTTGAAACTTGAAGGAAGAAATTGGCCAAGTTGAGGGAATTTGAGAGGAAATGAGAGAAAATGCAAGAATGCTTGAACTTGGCAAATGATCCAAAGAGCAACCAAGTCTTCAAAGGCTTGGTATTTATAGAAAAATTAAACATGTTGGCTGATTTGGGAGGGAGGCCTTGACCTCATGTTCCATGAGGTGAGAGAATTGTTTCATGAAAGTATGGTGAGGCATGGTAGAAAGCATGGCTAGGCATGGGCAAGGCATGGCTTAAGGCATGGTCTTTGAGTGAAACAAATCACCATGTGCTACACATGGGAGGGGTGAATTTTGGCCAGACTGGACAGCCAAGGGGGAGGAGAAATTGCTTATGTAATTGTGGTTTAATGATATGTTTAGGTGTGTCTTTGATTAGGCTTTTGATTAGGAGTTTGTAAGCAAGTGTTTAGGTGAGGTGATTGGCTAATTAAGGTTGTCAAGACTTGATTAGGAGGGTAATCTTGCTAGATTAATAATTTAAAATCATTCTTTTGGTCAAATGAGGTATGGCATAATTTCTTAATTTAAGGAATTGGAGAGAAAACACTATTCAAGATTCCATGACTAGGAATCTTGAATTAAAGAATGCAATTAGAGTTTAACTAAGCAATCTTAGGTCCTAATTAACCTTAATAAATTATTTTGACTCTAGATTAATTATCAAAATAAATTAATCTTCGATTAGAGCCTAATATTGCTTAGGTTTGCTTAATTGCGTCATTAGGCTCACTGTACACTATTCTAGGGGCAAAATGGTAATTTTCAAAATTGCCCAGACCTCCTGGGCTAACTAAATATCAAATACCACTCAAAAACATCATTCCAAACTTTCTGGAAAAGTTTCTGGCTCAAACGGCACCTTTACCCGCGTAGAACACAGGGTATTTTGGTCATTTTGAGCTGAAAGTTCAGAAAACGAGATTTTCACCTCGGATATCAAATGTAACAGATATAATCCCCTTCAAACATTGAGTTGACCCATTCAAGGACGGGTCGCTTCCTTAAAATTTGGGTAAAAATGACCTCAGGGTCATTTTGGTCATTTATATTCAATAGAAAATTGGGCGTTACAATGAGGAATATGATGTGTTGATAAAAGGAAAAGTTCATTATAAATATGACATGCTAAGTTTATGATGCATTATAAGACGCATGATTTAAAAATTGACGAACCTCGGTAAAGTATTTTTCCAAACTTAATAATGAATCTTAGCATGCTCACTATTTTATAATAACCCTGAGGTTCCTGGAGGCTTTGATGATGACACTATAGAAGGAGATACCTACTGAGAATTCTTTAGCAAGATTTTCACTCCCTTTCTTTATTTCCATCATTGTCTTCAGATCTATAGCGACATTTGTCCTGTATGTTGATACCCCCTACATGGGAATTTCACTACAACCTAGGGCATCGTTCATATCACTTTGAAGGGAGGTGCGCGGTTCATATTTTGTTTTCGTAGGATGTCCGTTTGCACACCCCGTTCCTAGTTATCATTTTTCCCGTCTTCTCCGTATGGTGACGAGATGGTTTTTGAGCACGCCCACCCACATGATGAAAGGATGCTACGCTTGACTCCGCCTCATCTGCCGTCCATGGTATTCCTGATTATGTCCCTCAAACGAGGTATTCTGAGATGGATCCATCAGAGGATACCCCTACTCATGTATATTCAGAGCTCTGCTCCTATTCCCTCACGTGTGAGAGAGGGTAGTGAGGAACCTGGTGCACCAAGATTAGCACGAAGGCCATCTATGCATCCTCAGCCTAGGACATCTCATGTGTCCCTTTCTAAAGGAATTCGTTAGTAGATAGGATATATTCCACCATTGTAGGGGCAATGGCCATAGAGAGTTCTTAATAAGATTTTAGCGTGATCATACACCCTAGTTTTAGGATAGCTTTCCTTGGCTTTTAAGGTTATTTACTTTAAGTGCATATGTTGTCTTATGTATTCTAGTTTGATGTATTTGTTTAAGACGGGAATGTATGAGTGAGGTTATTATGTATATGTATTATGATGTGCTTATGGATGCTATATGATGGAGCCAATATATTATGATGTGATGTTTGTAAATTCCTATGTGTCTTTTAAATTCTGCTAAATCGTTCACGTTAGGCGCGGTTCACGTTTTCAATTATGTTTAAAAAAAAATGGCTCGTAATTTCACTAAGTATTTTCAAAGTATGATGAAAGAATCGAAGCAAAGAGTAAATTCTAATAATTAATCAATATAACCTAGGTGTATTCGGTTAATTATTAAGGTGTTACAATGATTGCACCGTTTCGTGAATTCATGGACATTTTTGCTTGGTCTTACAAAGATATGCCTGACTTGGACCCGAGATAGTGACTCATAGAATCCTGTTGATTGAGGAATGGAACCTAAGCGCAGAAGTTGCGGAGAATTGAGTCAGAAATGTCGCTCAAGATCAAGGATGAAGTCAAGAAGCAACTTAATTTGGGCTTCTTGGAGGTTCCACTCTACCTGAAATGGATAGCCAACATAGTACCTGTCCGAAAAAGGATGGAAAGGTCAGAATGTGTATGGACTATTGAGATTTGAACAAAGCAAGCCCAAAAGACAACTTTCCTCTCCCACATATAGATGTTTTGGTTGATAACACAACAAGAGGCCATCGGTTCTCTTTCATGGATGGTTATTCAGGCCACAATTAGATCCTAATGGCAGAAGAAGACAATAAGAAAACATCATTTGTCACTCAGGAGGGAGTATTTTACTATAGAGTAATGTCGTTAGGGCAAAGAATGGAGTGACATACCAACGAGCGATGGTGACCCTTTTTCATGACATGATCCACAAAGAGCTAGAAGTGTATGTTGATGATATGGTAGCAAAGTCACAAGAAGGAGAAAGTCACGTTGTTGTGCTCAAAAGGTTGTTTGAAAGGTTGAGGACTTACAAGCTTCGGTTGAATCCAGGAAAATGCACCTTTGGAGCATCCACAGGAAAGTTGTTGGGGTTCATCTTCCGCAAGAAGGGCATTGAGGTGGACCCGAACAAAATCAAAGCCATCCAAAACATGTCAGGACCTAAGACTGAGAAGGAGGTTCGGGTTTCTTAGGCCAACTGAATTACATAGCGAGATTCATCTCCAATTTGACCCATACCTGTGAGCCGATATTCAAGTTATTGAAGAAAAATCATTTGAGCAGATGGATGACAAGTGTCAAGAAGCCTTTGACAAAATCAAGAACTACTTGTCAAATCCACCTCTCTTGGTTCCTCTAACACCAGGGCAGCCACTCATACTATACCTTACAGTGTTACATGGGTCCATGGAGGCAGTATTGGTCAGCATGATGAGTTTTCGAAGGAGCAAGCCATTTATCACTTGAGCAAGAAGTTCAATGACTGCGAAGTCTAGGTATTTGGCTATTAAGAAAACTTGTTGTGTACTAGTATGGATGACAAAAAGATTACGGCAATACATGCTCTACTATACAACTTTGCTTATATCTCGAATAGATCCCATGAACTGGATCTTTGAAAGCCCACATATCTCCCCGAGGATGTCCAAATGGCAAGTAGCTCTAGCAAAATTTGACATAAAGTATGTGACTAGAAAATCTATAAAAGGGAGTGTGATAGCTACCACCTGGCTGAGAACCCGCTTGAAGAATATCAATCAATGGAGTTTGAATTTCCTAATGAGGATGTCCTAGCAGCTGAGAAAAAGATAATGAAAATAAGGAAGAAGAAAGCTCAATGTGGAAAATGTACTTCGATGGTAAGTCAATATCCGAGGAAATGGAGTTGGAGGTCTTAATATCCCCTCATGGAAAGTAATTTCCAATTGCGTGAACTGGCATTTGATTGTACAAACAACATGGCTAAATATGAAGCATGCATAATAGGCCTGAAGGTAGCAATATCCTTTGGGGTGCAATACTTGGAGGTTTATGGAGTAGCTTCTACCATTTTTCAAGTCAATGGAGAATGGCGAGTCAAAGAGCATAGGTTACCGTCATACTATGAACATCTTATAAGCTTGAAAGATGAATTCAAGGGTGTTAGTTTCCATTACCTACCTCGTAACTAGAATCATTTGCAGACGCTTTAGCTACCTTGGCCATGATGACCAACCTTGATCTAGAAGCGGATGTAAGGCCCTTGCAAGTGACCGTTAGAAGAGAGCCGGCATATTGTTCTAACATTGAAGAAGAGCCAAATGGCCAACCATGGTTCCATGATATCAAAAGGTTCATTAAAGATAGAGAACATCCTGAGCGGCAAATAAGAACGATAGAAAGACATTCAGATGTCTATCCATGTCATTCTTCCTCTCGGGGGAAATTTTATATATAAAGAGCCAGACGGAGTTTTATTAAGGTGTGTCGACATTAAGGAAGCAAACTCCATCATTTCAGAAGTCCATGAGGGTATTTGTGGTACCCATGCCAACAGGCACACATTATCGCGATAGATTCTCAGGGCGGGGGATACTATTGGCTCACAATGGAAAAGGACTCATAAGTTTCTAGAAAATGTCACAAGTACCAAATCTATGTTGATCGAATCCATTCTCCTCTGCCATTGCACACTCGTGTCACCTTTGCCATTGCACACTCGTGTCACCTTTGCCATTTGCAATGTGGGGCATGGATGTCATAGGACCAATCAACCCAAAGCCTCCAATGGGCATCGATTCATTCTAGTAGCCATTGATTACTTTACCAAATAGGTAGAGGCTGCCTCCTATGCCAATGTAACATGGAAAGTGGTAGTGAAGTTTCTAAATAATAACATCATTTGTAGGTACGGTTGCGGAAAGACTCATCACAGATAATGCCACTAATTTCAACAATGCAGATGTACAGAAACTATGTGAGCAATTCAAGATCAAGCATCACAATTCGGCTCCTTACGACCAAAGATGAATGGGGTGTAGAAACAGCAAACAAAAACATCAAAAAGATCTTAGGGAAAATGGTGGTCACATACAAAGATTGGAGTAATATGCTACCTTATGCGTTACACGCCTACCACACTTCTATTAGATCCTCGATGGGGCAACCCGTATTCGCTGGTGTATGGGATGGAGAAGTGACACCCATAGAAGTGGAAATACCATCTTTAAAGGTCTTGGTGGAAGCTAAATTGGAAAAAGCCGAGTGGGGTTGAATGAGATATGAACAATTGAATATGCTTAAAGAAAAATAGCTAACAAGTACTGCTACGGCCAACCCGAAAAGGATGGCTAAGCATTTAATAAAAATGTTCGCCCTTGAACTTTCCACTGGAAATTTTGTTCTAAGAAAATTTTGCCGAATCAAGAAGATAACAGAGGCAAGTGGGCACCCCACATGAAAGCCCTTACATCATCAAAGATGCATTTTATGGAGGAGCATTGATCTTACTGACATGGAAGGCAACACACTCGCTAAACCAATCAATTTGAATGCCATGAAGAAGTATTTTGCTTAAAAAAAATAAAAACAAAAATGCTCACTAGGTTGAAAACCCAAAAGGGCGATCTAGGCAAAAATTAGAACACAAAAAGGAGGACAACAACCTGCTAGGTTGAAAACCTGAAAAGCGGCCTATGCAATAGCAAAAGGTCGGGCCAATGATCAAAAAGCCATGTAAGATATTGAAATTAGGGCAATTTGATTACAGGATTGTTGGAAACACAAGGAAGGATTGCACCTACTACCATAGAATTCAAGTTTGGTGTAACTAATGAATTAGTGAAATGGGTTGATCACATGAAAATAGCACTACCAGTTTCTTTCTTCATTTCTTATCTCTTAACAATTGTTGAAATCATGTAAATACTTTCCAGTTTGAAATCCAATAAAATTTTCTTTTTCTTTCTCTATGTCTCAGTTATACTTCATTTTCTACCAAAAATCTTTGTTTGGATTCTCTTTAAAACCATGCATGCTTAGGATATTATGATTGAAGTATAACCAAGGGACTAATTGCTGACAAAGCTCATGACTAATAAGTCAAATAAGGGTTTAGAATCAAGATTAAATTGCAAATGAATTGAGACAGGTGATCAAAGAAAAAGTGAGAACAATAAAAGAACTGGGCAAAAAGAGAATGTTGAAGTGCCTTCCCTTTGTTGTTGTTGTTATTGTGTTGTTGTTGTTGTTTGGTCTACCTTGGTAGAAATTCCTCCCGTCCTTGCGCTTTGATGGGATAGGAACGGGGTCCTTTTCTCTTGAATGGCGACCTTGAGGTGCCAGCTTTTGGTGATGCCTTAGATTTTGTGGTGCTCAACTAGCATATACTTATCTCTTTTGATAAGTTAAAATCCCAACTCTACCCTTTTGAGAGAACGGCTAGGGGCAAGAATCACCTTTTCACCACCTATAGTCTGATGGGTCCAAAGGATCATTTTCTCATAAGTTTAAGTCACCATTAAATCTTTGTATGTTATATCATAATACAATTCTCCATTCATAATCATCATAACATTTTCTCATTTATAGTCTTATGCCGAAATAATATATACCAACTGTAATCATGCATCTGGGAGATTCTAGGAAAGAGAGGTGGGTCACAAATGGACACGCTTAAATACCAAGTCTTTCCTAGCTAGAACCTTTCCAAATTACACTTTTATAGTAGTACACTTTCTTCCAGTAATAAGGGTAATTTTTAAATAACAAAGAATATTTCTTTATTTCATGCATAAGTATTCTCATTGTTTGCAATAGCAACTATAACATGCAAGCCATGAAATCATTTAATATTATCAAATACTTAATAAGCATCAAATCTCTACATAGACTTATCATTTAAAACATCAAGGAGGCATCATCATCAATTCTTACCGAAGCCGTCTCAACAACCGAAACTCTAGAATCGGGCAACCTCAATTATTGAACTAATTAATTATGCATCTAAGGGATTCATTACCATCATTACCATTAATTATAAGCCTTAGGAACATTATTAGACTATATGGGCACCATAGCAGTAAGTCATTCTTAAGGTTTTACGTGTGCTAGAAGTTGCGTTTTTAACCCTTTCGTTACCGTCTTTCACTACGATGCCAAAATTAATTACTAACCCAATTATGAATCATTCTCCCTTATCTAAACATAATAAAATCTGGTTCTTAAGGCCACTAAAGGTTCTGGACAGATTGCATAAATTTCATTATCTAGAGTTCTAGAAATCTTGCTTTACGTTGTTTTATATAGCTAGTTTCTCTTCTAACTTGCATATAATTGTTCCCTCATCAATAAACATAATAATCACAACTTTAAACATATTAAATCATCATCATAAATTGGTAATAAACTCAAATTAGTGGCTGAATCATGAACCTATCATAATCACATTTTAAGTGTACATAGAATACTAGTTTCTTGTAAAGTCTTTGCAAGGCCTCAAATTTCTTTTAGAAACTAATTCTTTTTGCTAAACTTGAAAGAATCTTCATGATTAAAATTCTCACTTAAGATAAAAGGAGCAAGTCTTGATCTTAAGAGATTTATGTGATATCTTAGAATCATAAACATGCTATGCAACCTCATTTTAATCTTGTCATTATAAGGTGATAACTTGGAATTATAAACATGATATGCAAATCCATTTCTTTATCTTTAAGATTTAAGGTGATGACTTGAAAATTAAACATGATGCAAGAGCTTGAAATATAAACATGATGCAAGAAACTGAAGCGCGGTAGTCCGCATAGGACCAGTGGAGGGAGAAAGAATCTTAAGAAATGGACGTAATCCGCATGGACCTGAAGGGAGAAAAGAATTATTATTACATCTTTTTAAGCTCCAATCTCAAGACTTCTTAAAGAATCAATTCTTTAACTCCAATAATCTTATTTCTTTGCTTGTGATACTTGGGCAAGTCTTTGAGCTCTAGGATCTTTAGGTGATGACATAAAAATAAACATGTCATGCGTTGATTCTTTTAGCCATTATAAAATAAAGTGAGAACATAAAATAAATATGAGATGCAACTTCTTTATTATCTTTAGAGATTAAGTGACAACATGAAATATAAACATGAAATGCAAACTTGGAAATTTAAACATGAGTATGCAAGTCCATTTATTCATTCTTGAAATTTTAGTGATGACATAGAAAGTAAACATGATTATGCAAGGCATAAACTTAAACATGGATGCAAGTTCATTTGATTTCTTTACTAGAGCTCCTTCAAGACTTTATAGAAATACAAATTCAATCCAATATATATATCTTAGCAAGACAAAGTGAGAAATACATCTTTCAAGTTCTAAACTCAAGATCATAAAAACATCATAAAAATATTATTCTTTAAAGTTTTGCATCAAGTGGAACTTTCAAGCTTTAGAGGCCTAACTTGTGATGGATTCACAACCCACCCTCAAGGTCCTCATCATCAAGCCATCATCTTAGTCCCACCTAGGCCATATGGCCGAATTGTTCAAAGAAAAAGGAAGAAGAAAACCAAATGGAAAAACTAGAGAAAATCCATGAAATCATCATTTTGAACCAAGAACAACACTTAGCAAAGCATAGAAATAAACTTAAAAACAACTCCCTACCTAATTTGATTTGAAGGAAAGGAATAGGACTTGGTTTCCTTGAGTGAAATGAAAGAAAATCTCTTTGAGAAATGGGAGAAGAAATTTCGGCCAAGGAGGAGGAAGAAAGAAAGCTTTTGGTGCTCCTAAAACTAGAATTTGTGTAAGTTATGAGCAAGGCTTCCAAGGCTCCTCAAGCATGCATATTTATAGAGGAATTCAAGCTCATGTATGACAAGAGGAGGAGGCATAATTTTCGGATTTTTCATGGGGAACAAGGGAGGAAAATCATTTCTTGTTTAAGGCATGTTTTATGCCATGTTTTAGGGAATTTTTTGGCATTTTGTTTTAGTGCATTATCTTGCAATAATTCTAATGATTATGGCTAAATTATTTCGTGCATTACAGCCTCATGGAAGAGGGTTTTGTGTGTTCCATGTATTATTTAGGTGTAGGCAAGGTATTCATGCAATTTAGAGAATTTACGGTTAAAGGCTTAGGTGAATTAGTAAGCAATTTGAGTGTTTTAAAGCAATTTTAGGTTCTAATCAATTTAAATAAATAATTTTGACTCTAGATTAATAATTAGAATTTAATAAGCTTTAATTTGAGCCTAATATTGCTTAGGTTTCGTTAGACAAATCAAAAATCTCAAAATTTGTAAAACTACAAAAGAAGGGCAAAACGATCATTTTACTTAAAAATTGCCCGAGACCACCCGAGCTTAACCAATGGTTAATCATGGCTTAAAAACACCTTTTAAAACATTTTAGTGAGGTTCGGGGTCGGCACGCAAATAAGGAAAAAGGCGGGGCATTTTGGTCATTTCGCGTAGAGCTCAAAATTATGATTCTTTTCTTCTATTAACACACATAACACAAACAATCCCTTATTATTATCAAAACATCCCCTTGAGGACGGGTGGGGCCCACGATCCTCATTTCTGAGTAAAATAACCTCAGGGCATTTTGGTCATTTTACACGTACAGAAATCAGGTTTGCAATACTTGCACGAATTGCTCCTAACTTCTCTTCTAACGTTATATTCCTTTATTAAGGATTGTTTGGTCTCAAATTTTATATAATATTTACCTATGGTAATTCGGTAATTCCTAATGACAGTAAAAATTATAGTAAAATTAGGCGTTACATAGCTCTCTACCATGCATCTCAATCATCATAACAACACATTATGCATAAAACATGATTCATGAATAGCATATCTTGGTTCTTTAGGTGACTTAAGTTAGTTCATTATTTCTTGGGTCACCCTATACTCTAACCTTTTGAGAGTACTTTAGGTTATGAGCTCATACCTCACTAGTCGTCACTAGCATATACTTATCCCTTTTGATAAATTAAAGTTCTTACTTAAAAAGTACGGGTTAGGGGAAGAATTATCCGATTCACCACCTATAGTTTGATGGGTCCAAAGGATCATCTTCTCATGTTTCTTAGTCACGTTAAGTCTTAGCATGTTATATCATGATGCAATTCATAATTCATAATCAACATAACATTTTCCCATATCTCATGCATAAGCATCTTCAATGTTTCTAAATGAACTATAACATACAAGTCATGGAATTATTAATTAAAGGTCAAGTACTCATTTAACATTACACATCACATGAATTTATAATCTCAAGCATCAAGGAACCATTATTTCAAATCATCACCTAAATGTTCCCTTAATTAACCAACACTCTAAAATTGGGTAACTCTAATTGTCAACTTATCTTCTTATGCATCTAAGGGATCTATTATCAACATTATCACTAATTATATGGCTCGAGAACATTATTCAACAATGTTGGATAGCATAGGCAGGAAACAATTTCAAGGATTTCATGTGCTAGAAGTTGCATTTTTCATCCTTTCTCATTATCCTTTTCCTATGATGCTAAAATTAATTTCTAAAGCATTTATGAGTCATTCTTACCTATCTAAACATGGTAAAACACGATTTCATAAATTTTAAAGGTGCTGGATAGAGTGCATATTTCTTGTTTTCAAGAGTTCTAGAATTCTCATTTTCAATTCTTTTAGCTACTAAGTTTGCCCAAAGCATCAAGAATAATTATCACATCAAATAACAAGTCATCCAACACATATAAATCATCTAAAAAGAATTTAAAAGTGCTGTAAACTTGTACAAGGCTTAAAACATAAGGAACCCATAAGCATAAAATGAGGCATTTCTAGTAACTAAGCTTTATAAGAAACCTCTTATTATGTGAATCAAAATGGCGAGTCTTGAGCACTAGATCCATTCCTCTTTAGTGATGGCATAATTATAAACATGTAATGCAAGTCTCATTCTTACTCTTTTTAGGTTGATAGCAAGAAAGAATAAACATGCTATGCAAGGGAATATAAACATGAGTGCAAAGACTTGAAAGCAAACATGAATGCAAGTCCATTTCCTTATTTTAGTGCTCTAGGCCTCTTAGAGTATTTACCCTAAATCACATCTCAACTTTAAGGTTGATATAGGTAGGCTTTGAGATTAGTTGTTAAGTGATAACATGAAAATAAATATGCTAGACAAGGAATTATAAACATGAATGCAAGGACTTGAAAGTAAACATGAATACAAGTCCATTTCCTTATTTTAGTGCTCCAGGCCTCTTAGAGTATTTACTCTAAATCATATCTCAACTTTAAGGTTGAGATAGGTAGGCTTTGAGATTAGTTGTTAAGTGATAACTTGAAAATAAATATGCTAGACAAGGAAACATAAACATGAATGCAAGGTCTTGAAAGTAAACATGAATGCAATTCCATTTCTTTATTTTAGTGCTCTAGGCTCAAGATTACCACTTTAACAACATAACAATACCATTTAGTAAAACTTGATTAAGCAAACTATTTAGCATAATCATCATATTTTTAAGAAAGCAACTCAAGCTCTAGAGGTTTCATTGTGATGAACTCATAGTCATCATCTAGAAACTCTCATCATCAAGCTATCATGGGAAACCATTAAAGGCCTTGAGGCCGAAATGAAAAGGAAAGAAAAGAGAAAACCAAAATGATCTAGTAAGGTGAAATCTTCAACACATCATTTTTAAACCAAGAACCAAGTTTTGACAAAGCAATGAAAGATGAATATAAATGCATTAAGTCCTAAGTTCAAGATTTTCATTTTTACAACATAATAACATCATTTCTTCAAGACTTGCAAACAAGTGAAACCTTCAAACTTTAGAGGTCAAACAAGTGATGGTTTTGCAACCAACACCCAAGATCCTCATCATCAAGCCATGATTTCATCCTCATCTAGGCCATAAGGCCGAAACATCAAGAGAGGAAAGGAAAAGGAAAAATCGAAAGGAGGAGACAAGAAGAAGATCATCCAACATCTTAAATCAAGAACAACACTTAACAAAGCAAGGAAATAATTTTAAAGACAACTCCCTACCAAGTTTTGTTTGAAGGAAAGAAAGAAAGCTTGATCTTTGAGATGAAAAGAGAAACACAAGATCTCCTTGGAGCTTGATGTGGGTTCGACCAAAGGAGGAAGAGAAGAAAGGAAGTGTGTTTAGGAAATGGTGAAGGAATTCTTTGAACTTTGAGAGAAAAAGAAAGAACTTAAGATTGCTCTTTGAAATCAAACATTGCAATTGAACAAAAGGTAACCAAGTTCATCCAAGCATGGTATTTATAGAAGACAAAATCAAGGATGAAATGGTGGAGGATGGCCGACGGTCATGAGGAGAAAGAGAGAAAATATCTCTTGCAAGGCATGGTCTTAGGCATAGTTCAAAGCATGGTGAAGTATGGCTCAAAGCATGGCCCAAGGTATGGCCTAAGGCATGGTTCTTTGTGTGTAAAATAAATCAACATGTGATGAATAATGGGGAGTGGCTTCGGCCATGCAGCTAAGGGGGAGGAAGTTTTGTCATCTAATTGTGGTTTAGAGGTGTGTTTAGGTGTATCTTTGATTAGGCTTTTGATTAGGAATTTGTAAGTAGATGTTTAGGTAAAGTAATGGATAATCAAGGCTATCAAGACATGATTAAGGAGTTGTTCTTACTTCATTAGTGAAATAAAATTCAATTATATCTAAAACCTTTTACAAACACAATTCCTTAATTTAAGGAATTGGAGAAAGAAAATACTATTCAAGATTACATGACATGACATCTTGATTCTTAGGACAATATTAAGGTGTATCTAAGCAATCTTAGATTCTAATCAACCTTAATGAATTATTTTGACTTAGATTAGTAATTAGAATTTACTAATATTTAATTAGAGCCTAATATTGCTTAAGTTTTGCTAATTGCGTCATTAAGCCCAAAAATGCACAAAGCTAGGGGCAAAACGGTAATTTTTCATAAAAACTGCCTGGGCCATTCTGGCTTATGACGGCTAAACATAGCTTAAAAACATCATTTAAAACCTTTTTGTGAAGTTTTGTTCAGACGGCACATAAATCGGGGTTGAAAATGATCTAGCAAGGCGAAATCTTCAACACATCATTTTTAAACCAAGAACCAAGTTTTGACAAAGCAATGAAAGATGAATATAAATGCTTTAAGTCATAAGTTCAAGATTTTCATTTTTACAACATAATAACATCATTTCTTCAAGACTTGCAAATAAGTGAAACCTTCAAGCTTTAGAAGTCAAACAAGTGATGGTTTTGAACCAACACCCAAGATCCTCATCATCAAGCCATGATTTCATCCTCATCTAGGCCATAAGGCCGAAACATCAAGAGAGGAAAGGAAAAGGAAAAACCGAAAAGGAGGAGACAAGAAGAAGATCATCCAACATCTTAAATCAAGAACAACACTTAACAAAGCAAGGAAATAATTTTAAAGACAACTCCCTACCAAGTTTTGTTTGAAGGAAAGAAAGAAAGCTTGATCTTTGAGATGAAAAGAGAAACACAAGATCTCCTTGGAGCTTGATGTGGGTTCGACCAAAGGAGGAAGAAGAAAGGAAGTGTGTTTAGGAAATGGTGAAGGAATTCTTTGAACTTTGAGAGAAAGAGAGAACTTAAGATTGCTCTTTGAAATCAAACATTGCAATTGAACAAAAGGTAACCAAGTTCATCCAAGCATGGTATTTATAGAAGACAAAATCAAGGATGAAATGGTGGAGGATGGCCGACATCATGAGGAGAAAAAGAGAAAAATATCTCTTGCAAGGCATGGTCTTAGGCATAGTTCAAAGCATGGTGAAGTATGGCTCAAAGCATGGCCCAAGGTATGGCCTAAGGCATGGTTCTTTGTGTGTAAAATAAATCAACATGTGATGAATAATGGGGGAGTGGCTTCGGCCATGCAGCTAAGGGGAGGAAGTTTTGTCATCTAATTGTGGTTTAGAGGTGTGTTTAGGTGTATCTTTGATTAGGCTTTTGATTAGGAATTTGTAAGTAGATGTTTAGGTAAAGTAATGGATAATCAAGGCTATCAAGACATGATTAAGGAGTTGTTCTTACTTCATTAGTGAAATAAAATTCAATTATATCTAAAACCTTTTACAAACACAATTCCTTAATTTAAGAAATTTGAGAGAGAAAATACTATTCAAGATTCCATGACATGACATCTTGATTCTTAGGACAATATTAATGTGTATCTAAGCAATCTTAGGTTCTAATCAACCTTAATGAATTATTTTGACTTTAGATTAGTAATTAGAATTTACTAATGTTTAATTAGAGTCTAATATTGCTTAGGTTTTGCTAATTGTGTTATTAAGCTCAAAAATGCACAAAGCTGGAGGCAAAAGGTAATTTCCAGAAAACTGGGCCTGGCCTAACACCCTAACTTTTAACCTCATATGCTCGAGTCGTATTTCGATTAATTATTAGTTGTTACGACTTTGTTTCAGATTTTGACTTATCTTTTAAAATATGAGTAAGGAAAATATGATTAATTTTTTTTTTGAACGTAAAACTTAAAATACGAGCCGCGCATACGCATAGATATCGATTAATACACATAAGACATAGCACCAATATACCCGTCATCATAGCATATATAGGTAGACCATAGTATAATCATAACACAAATCATATATCATAATCTTAACATAATAGCAATGTCCTATAAACATAAGGATACCTTAAGATTCTAAACACAACAATCAAGGTCGATCATACGTGTCCAAAGCTAAACATAACAAAACTAGACTAGTCTTCACGCTTTTGGCTTGGACCTTTGTCCGGTAGATGACTAACCTCTTTTACCCGCACCTCAAGGAAGATCATGAACATCCGCATCATTCATGTAACGTCTCAATTTTTTGTTTGAGTACAAATGACCAAAATGCCCCTAAGGTCATTTTTACCCGAAATTAAGGGAAGTTGACCCAATCCTCGAATGGGTCAACTCAATGTTTGAAGGGGATTATATCTGTTATGTTTGATATCCGAGGTGAAAATCTCGTTTCTAAACTTTCGGCTCAAAATGACCAAAATACCCTGCATGTTCTACGGGTAAAGGTGTTTGAGCCCTAACTTTTCCAGGAAGTTTGGAATGATGTTTATGAGTGGTATTTGATGTTTAGTTAGGCTGGAGGTCCGGGCAGTTTTAGTGCAAAATTACCATTTTGCCCCTAGAACAGTGTACAGTGAGCCTAATGACGTAATTAAGCAAACCTAAGCAATATTAGGCTCTAATCGAAGATTAATTTATTTTGATAATTAATCTAGAGTCAAAATAATTTATTAAGGTTAATTAGAACCTAAGATTGCTTAGTTAAACTCTAATTGCATTCTTTAATTCAAGATTCCTAGTCATGGAATCTTGAATAGTATTTTCTCTCCAATTCCTTAAATTAAGGAATTGTGCCATACCTCATTTGACTAAAAGAATGATTTTAAATTGTTAATCTAGCAAGATCACTCTCCTAATCAAGTCTTGACAACCTTAATTAGCCATTACCTCACCTAAACACTTTCTTACAAACTCCTAATCAAAACCTTAATCAAAGAAACACCTAAACACATCACTAAACCACAATTACATGAACAATTTCTCTTCCTCCTTTGGCTGTAAATCTGGCCGAATGCATACCCCAAAAAAGTGTCACATGTTGATTTTTTTCACTCAAAGACCATGCCTAAGCCATACTTTGACCATACCTACCATGCTTTCAACCATGCTTTGCCCATGCCTAAGCCCATACCAATCAAGAGATATTTCTTCTCCCTTGCCCTCAAGGCCGTCGGCCTTCCTTCCTTGTGCAGCCTCCATTGTTGCAAAATTTCTATAAATACCAAGCTTGGAAGAACTTGGTTACACTTTAGAAGCTTTGCCAAGTTTAGTTTCTTGCTTTTTCTCATTTTCTCTCAAAGTTCTCTTCATCTTGCTCTTCTTCTTCCTCCCTCAAAGAACCTTCCACCACCACAAACAACCTTAAACCACCACTCCCTCACCTCAAACCACCTCTCAAACACTCAAACTTTCCATTTCCAAGCTTAGAAACTCAAGGAAAAATCATCTTCCTTGAGCTTCCCCTTGGCCGAACCATCCCACCTCCAAGAGAAGATTTTGTCTTCTCATTTCTTCAAGATCAAGCTTTCTTTCATTCTTTCAAAGACTTCCTTAGGTAGGGGTTTTGTTTCAAAGTTTTACTTGTTTTCTTCAAGAAAAGTTCTAGTTTTCTCTTGGTTCAAACTCTTTCCTCTTCTTTTTCTTTTTCGGCCATGAGGCCTTTTCATGAGAAAACTTTAGCTTGATGATGAGGTTTCAAGATAATGACTTGTTGTTGTCATGTGAGAAACCTCTAAAGCTTGAAAAACTTGGTCTTGGACCATACATGCTTTTGGTTTCTTTCCTTTTTCTTGCTTATGTTTTTTTCTTTCCTTTCTTTAATGGTTTCTTTTCTTTCCTTTCCCTTGAATGATTTCGGTTTCCTTTTCCTTTGTTTGAACAAAGTTTGCTAAAAATGTTAAGTAGATCACAAAAGTTTTGTTAAGAAAATTAATCATATGTTTTCAAAGAGCTCTAAGCTTACCCTTGCCAACCTTAAAGTTGGTCGGCGTTCTAAGAGTTTTACTCTAGATTGAAGCCCATGAGCAATAAAATAAAGAATATGACTTAGTTCTTTGTATGTTTGTTTAGACAAAGTGTTGAGCTTTGTGTCCATTTTCTTGAGCTTGATGATGAAGTTCAAAACCAAAGGCTTCTTTGAAGACTTGGTGCTAAGAACTCTAAAGCTCACTTTATGTTGTTAAGATACATATTGGGTTAAGGTTATGATGTTCCTTTAAAGTCTTGTAAGAGCTCTAGTTAAGATAAAATGAGTTGCATTCATGTTTATGTTTATGCCTTGCATAGCATGTTTATTTTGATGCCATCACTAAACTCTCAAGAATAACTAAATGAACTTGCATTATCATGTTTAAATTTCCAAGCTTGCATTTCATGTTTATATTTCAAGTCATCACTTAATCTTTAAAGATAATAATGAGGTTGCATCTCATATTTATTTTATGCTCTCACTTTATTTTCTAATGAAGAATAAAATAAGTGCATATCATGTTTAAGTTTATGCCATCACTTAAATATCCTAGAGCTCAAAGACTTGCCCAAGTATCTTACATAAAGTTTTAGAAAATGGAGGCATTTCAAGAATGCCATTTCGGCCTTGTGATGATGATGATGGACTTGAGATGAGTTCATCTAATCATAAGTGTCCATAGTCTAAGTCTTGGAATTTTTCTAAGCTTAGGTGTACTTAAAAAATTTATGAACAAAGTTTTATGTTTTAAATCTATTCCTTGAGCTAAATAATTTAGCTACTGACCTAGCACATATTTATGTGATTTTAATGAGATTAATTGGTTTCTAAAAGAGTTTTGAGTTCCTAAAATGATTCCAAGAGAAACTAGCAACTTATATGCATTTAAATCATGAGATTATGTGATTATATGATGCTTATGTTTTCGGTTCTGCCTTGTGCACTTGGCCACTGTATAAATTCTGTTTTATGGTGTTAAAATGTGTAAAATTATGTTTGAGTGAAGCAAGGATGATTTAGGGAAGTTAGGAAAGAACAAGTAACTAAAAAGGACTTAAAATGTGAATTCTAGAACACTTAGATGCACAAATTGTAAATTCTGTTCCAGCATAATTGGACTTAAGAAAAATGGTTTATAATTAGTGGATATGTGTAGGAATCCCTCATAATTGGTTTAGGAGTTGATTATAGAGCCTTAGGCGAAGAGAACTTAGAAAGGGTCAAAGACGGAGATTCTAGGACCCGTAATCTTATGATAAAATTCTGCCCAAAAGATGTAATGCTGTTTGGTTATGTTAGTAAGCATAAACATTAGAGGAAATATAGGTAATGATCCCTTAGGTGTTATAAAGATCCATAATGAAAGTTAGGATAATTAGAACACAAGTTTAAGACCCGTAAAGGCCAAAGCATAAGACACCATGAGATAGAAGTGTGATGTGAGAATGAGACCAAGTGGGTATACTTGTGATGATGTGAATATGTTAATGCCATGAACATGAGACTATATGTGTATTTGTGACATGTTGTTGTGATGATGTGGCATGCTATGCTTGAGATGCATGAGAATGCGAATATGAATGAGTTAGGAGGGTATGCTCCTGTGTTTAAAGATTTATTTGATTGAGAAATTTCATGAGAACAACATGTGTGATTTGAGTTATGTGGCATGACTCAAATTTGAGGAAATTCGAAGTGATGACGTTATGCTGCCAAATTTTCATCAAATTTGAGGGACTTGAGAAAAGTTTTGAAAAGAATGATTTATATGTGACATGCCGAGATGCATTTCTCCTACTACGGTGAGGAGAAAGGAAACCCGTGGGGTATGGTCGTGGAGCCATACCGAAGCGACAATGTCATTGGTCTTAATGATTATGCGTTTCGCAGGTTAGATGTACTTCTCCTGCTACGGAAGGAGAAGGTAAAACCGTGAGGGCATCAACATTAACCTGCCAAAGTGGACAAAGTCACTGGTCTTAACCAGTTGATGCGTTTCGGAGAAGGAAGAAAGTCCCATGATGGGTGATTCCTTAGGTCCCCCCGTACTCTGGAGTCGGATTATTATTTTTATGATTATGATACGCTTATCAAGAGGATAAGTAAGAACTAGTGACGACTAGTTAAGGTATGAGCTCATAGCCTAGTATCAGGGGTCGGTTACTATTTTTACATACCATGATGTCACAAGTTTGAGAAACGAGAAAAGATGTAAAGCATTATGCTTATGAAAGTGAGAAGTTGATTATGAGAAGATACATGCCACTTATATAAGTACTAGTTGATGATGATATATTTTATTGGCTTGCTGCATAAAGTATTGCCATGCATTCATGTTTTGGTATGCTACATACATGCATTAAGATTCATCCTAAAAGACACGGACCTTGGATAATTATCTTTTATGAAAACCTCATAATGAACCTTTGCATGTTTAACCTTTTCATAATAAACCCAAGGTTCCTGGGACGTAAACGATGACACTAGGATAGGAGGTTTCCCTATGAGATTCTTTAGCAAGATTCTCACCCCTCTATCTTCTTTTCCCGTTACGTCTTCAGATTCGATCGTTCGTGATTTTTGTTGATGCGCTCGTGGGAGTTGCACTACGATCCATATCATCAGTCCCATCACTTTGAGGGTCACGTGTCATGCGTATTTTTGCATACATGGGACGCCTATTTGCGTTTCCTTTCAGTTTCCATTTTACCCGACCTCTCCCTATGGCGACGATTTGATCTTTGAGAGGACGCGGCCCCGTGACGAGAAACCGCTGCCGACCTTTGTCTTCAGAGTGCGCGACCACCGGAGTACACGCCCCTCATACCTCGTTGTGGGAGGGACCCGCCGAGGATCTCCCTTTACCCTATTCGGAGGGTTCCACCCCTTCGATGCCTTTGACCGCCAGGAGGGAGCGAGGACACGGTCTCAGCCGAGGCTTGCGAGGCGTGTAAGTCAGCCCGAGAAGCGCCCTCGCCGAGGAGGTCACATCGCCCGTCGACGCATGCCCATGCCCCCTCTTCGCTGGGCCACATCCAAGGAGCTTCGCCAGCTTGCTGGCTACATCTCCCTGTCCGAGGATTAGCGTCATCTATAAGCTTTAGAGGGAGGGTTCATTTCTAGCCGGTATATCTTTTGGGGCTATCCATGTATTAGTTGTTTATGTTTTCCTGGATTTTATGTTTCTTGACTTTATGCTTTCTTATATTTTAGTTGATGTATTCAGTTGTGTATTAAACTACGTATTTAATATTATAATGGTTGTTTCTATGGTTGAGGTGTTCTTACTTTATATTGTATGATTTATTTCCTATGCGCTTACGTATTGCTTATGTTGTACGCGATGACTCGCATTTTTGTTTTATAAGTTTCAAAAAAAAAATTTACCCATATTTTCTGCGAAGTAGTTTTGCAAACAAGTTTTAAAAGGAAGTAATAACTAATAATATTAGGGTGTTACAATTAACGACTGAGACGACATCTAAAAGAGAAAAAGGATGAGAAACTTATTCAAGATTCTCAGGAGGGCTCCGACTTTAAGACAAGTGTTATCGTCATCGTCCCCAACCACTTCAATTTTTATTATGAAAGAGGTGTGCATTCATAAGATTCAATTTTAAATTTCTCAAATCCTATTATCCGAAGTGGGTGTCTTTTAGCATGGGTCTTAATGATATGAATGCAACAAATATCTCATGTATGCATGACAATACATTAAAAGCATAACCAACACATGTAAATAGCACATATCACATGATTAAATGCACCAATAGGATAATAATGCAACATATATATATATATATATATATATATATATATATATATATATGCCTCTTTTCTTTACTTTTCATAATTGAACCTTCAAGTTCTTTTCCACCCTTGCATATGGTCACCAAAAGCCACCCGCTTCACCTTCCCCTGATTTTTCATGGTCACCAACACTCCTCCTATCCTATCGCCTAGGATGAGCTCAATCCTAACTAGTCGTCGTGAGATTTAATATAGGGTAATAGAGGGGGAAACACATCTCTTTCTTATCATGAGTATGCAACTTTATCATCGATTCTTCTTTAAGTCAAATTTGGCGGAAATCCAGCATAATGGCTGGAACGGATTTCCCAAATTTGCTTCTTGTCATATAACATCCAAACATGCATCTTAATCAATCATACATAATTGCAACATGCCATAAAACATCATGTCATAAAGCACATAGGCATCAAGCATCACATTCCTTTGCATAAATTGATAAGCATAATATTCATCAATTTCTTAAAGCAGGAAACATGCTCCTACCCAGGATGCCAAAATCAAGGACTCAAGCTAATGCATATGCTATGCTTAACCGAACATATGTATATAACATTCTAAGATTCGTTATTCACACAACTCAATCACCTAAGGTCATCAATCCACTTGATCTTGCTTAGAAAGCAATTATTTAAACATTTGGGTGCTGTAATTGATTACATGTGCTGGTATCGATTACCAGAGCTTGTTCCCACAAAGGGCACACTGGTATCTATTACATATGCTAGTTTACCAAAACCAAAAACTGATTATGGGCATAAAGGTCATGGTAATCGATTACATGAACTGGTAATCGATTACCTAGGCCAAAAACTATTTCCGAGTATGAAGAACATCATAGTAATCGATTACATGAACTGGAAATTGATTACCAGAGTCAGAATTGGTTTTGGGTACGAAGAACGCCCTTGATAATCGATTACACTAACTAGTAATCAATTACCAGAACCCATAATCTTTCAAATAACCATCCTGGTAATCGATTACATAGTTGGTAATTGATTACCAGTAAAACCTTCAAGAATTCAAGAAATCTAGGTTTTAACACATTCTAAGTTACTCTAACACCTCAAGACCATTTTAAAACATCTTTCTAACATTCCTTTGAAAACATTTTCACATTTTTACAAATCAAAACCAACATTGTATCATGACTAAGGCACATCTATTAGCCATGGTTAAAATTTCCATTTGAAGATATAAGGGCGAGTTTTTTGAGCTCTAGAAATTTAAGTGATGACCTAAAGATAAACATGCTATGCAAGCCTCATTTTAGATCTTTACCATTATTAGGTGATGGCTTAAAACTTAAATATGCTAGACAAGGAAATATAAACATGAATGCAAGTCCATTTCTTTATTTTAGTGCTCTAGGCCTCTTAGAGTATTTACTCTAAATCACATCTCAACTTTAAGGTTGAGATAGGTAGGCTTTGAGATTAGTTATTAAGTGATAACTTGGAAAGTAAATACGCTAGGCAAGGAAATATAAATATGATGCAAGTTCATTTCTTTATCTTGCTAGAGCTCATTTCAAGACTTTAAAGAATCAACTTTCAACCCCAATCAATCTTAACCAAAATGGAAGTGAGCTTTAGAGTCTCTTGACACCATAGTTCCAAGAACCTCTTTTGTCTAGACTCATCATCAAACTCAAAGAAAAACCAACAAAGACAACCAACAATAAACTAAAACTTGGGCTATAGAGGTCAAGCAAATGATGGTTCCACAACCAACATCAAGATCTCTCATCATCAAACCATGGTTTCCAACAACAATAAAATCGAAAAGGAAAATAAAACAAAAGGGAAGATAAAAATAAAAAATGGAAGGAAATAAGAGAAATTAAAATTGAAAATGAGACAAAGATCTAGGCTTTAAAGATCAAGCATATGGTGGCAACAAACTCACCATCAAGATCCATCATCATCAAGCCTATGGCTTTTTACATTATCCAAGATCAAGATCCGAAAATAAAAGAAGGAAAAAGAGAAGATTCAACAATAACAACAACAACAACATCAACCACAACAACAACAACAATAATAGCAACAACTCCTTTTGTTTTATTCCTATCAAAACCGAAAAAGAAAAGAGAAGAAGATAGAAGAAGAAAACTCAAACAAATCCCTACCAAGGAAGCTTAGTCTTGAGATGAGATGAGAAAAACAACTTCTTCTTGAAGCTTGAGAATGAATTCGACCAAGGGAAGGAAAAGAAAGAAAGAAAGTTGTGTGTCTTGAGTTTGATCTTTAGGAAGGTAAGGCTAAGTGTTTAGGAAGTAGTGTATGGTTGAGGGGTGGTTCTTTTGTGAGCAAGAAGAAAATGAAAAAGATGAAGAGAACTCTTGAACTTTGAAAGGAAAATGAGATAAACTTAAGAATGCTCAAAATGTGCCCAAGTTCTTCCAAGCATGGTATTTGTAGAAAAACAACATCAAGGGAATATGAATGGAGGGAGGCCTTGACCTCATGTTCCATGAGGTGAGAAAATTTGTTTCATGGAGGCATGGTGAGGTATGGTGGAAAACATGGGTAAGTATGGGCATTGGTATGGGCAAACCATGTTCTCTTAAACACATTTTAATAAATTTTCAACATGTGATGGATATTTTTGGGGAAGGAATGGCTGATTGGTTTAGAAGCATTTAGAGGAAAGAAAATCTCATTTTAATGTTGGTTTACATGTGTGTTTAGAAGTTAATTTGGTTAGATCATGGATTAGGAGTTGTAAGTAAGTGTTTAGGTGAGAAAATGAGTAATTAAGGTGGTTCAAGACAAGATTAAAGAGTGGTTTTGCATAATTAATGCAAATCCACCTTTATTAGGGAGGAATCTCATCATGTGACACCTTCCATGATTTACAGAAATTGATTGGAATCTTACTATTCATGAAAATATGACATAATATTTGAAATAAAGAAAAAGGATTTTGGGTTTCTCTAAGCAATCTTAGGTTCTAATTAACCTTAATTAATTATTTCAACTTTAGATTAGTAATTAGAATTTACTAATCTTTAATTAAAGCCTAATATTGCTTAGGTTTTGCTAATCACATCATTAGGCCCAAAATGCACATAGCTAGGGGCAAAGCGGTAATTTTTCCAAAAACCTCCGGGTAGCCCCGGGCTTAACCTGTTGTTAAACATAACTTAAAAATATCATTTAAAACCTTTTGGTGAAGTTTTAACCTCAACCGGCATGTAAATCGTGACAAACAGCCACATGCGTGTTTTGGTAATTTCGCGCATCGAAACTAAAAAATGAGATTATTCCTCTATTACTACACATAACACATAATCTCCTACCAACATCAAAATATCCCTTTGAGGATAGGATGCGATCCTCATTTTCCGAAGAAAATGACCTCTGGGCATTTTGGTCATTTGTACACGAAAAATTCCTGACGTCAACTGCTACCAGCTTAACCAAGGCTAAACATAGCTTAAAAACATCATTTAAAACCTTTTTGTGAAGTTTGGTTCAACCCACATAATGGGTTAAAAGCTGAGGGCGTTTGGTAATTTCACTGTGTCAACGCAAAAGTGATATTCTTTTGCTCTATTACCTCACATAACACAAGTAATCCCTTATCATTATCAAAACATCCCTGAGGATGGCTTGGACCGATCCTCATTTTCCATGTAAAATAACTTCAAACCATTTTTCCCATTTGTAATATGTAGGTTCCTGCATTACACTTACAACAAAATATTAGAGTTACAAACTTTATATTTTTCAAAGAAACAAATAAAGAGGGTAACCTGAACACTATATTTTATCCTAACATTTTATCTTTTTCAAAAAAACAAACAAAAAAAAACAAAAATATCTTAAAAAAGTGTATCAAGCCCATTTTATTTTTGTTTGTTATCTTTCAGCCCAGTTTTTTTTAGCCCATTTTAACTTGTATTTAGGAAACCCACATTTCTTTGATCTGTTAACCCAAAACAAAATAATAATAATAATAATAATAATGAAAATAAATAAATGATAAGAAAGAAAAGCATGCAGAACTGAAGATAACAAAAACAATCAAAAGTTTGAGGAACCACGTTGTCATCACTATCAAAATCACAATGAATTGGGACAAAATCTCTCACTCATCCTCTACTAAGCTGCACACACGAGCAATATAAAATGGAAATGATGGGAAGCATACTGCCATTTGAAAAATAATGATACATAAGAGAAGAGCTTGAGGCAGATCGAATCAATTCAACAGCAAATGCAATGCGCTGCTGGCCTTTACCCATTACAACGGATGGCTCTTTCAATTGCCAAGCTGCGAAAAGATGGAGGATAATAAAAAAATCAATCAAAGTGTTTGTCTCATACATCGATATATACTCATTGGCAGCAACCAACAAGGGGGATTTTCAGCAAGAAGGCACAGAGAGAGAGAGACAAGTTAGCAAAATATACAAATCTAGGCAATAATCAAGGGGAAGAACAAAGCAGCAGTAACAGGAACAGGTATAACCTTTGTCCTCTCATCCATTATAATCCTATCAACTAAACAAACTCCAAATCATAGTTCTTAAAACAAAAATACACAGCCAGTCAATCATCATCATCACTACCAAATATTCCCTAATCCTCTCATCACCCAAACCAAGCCTTCAATCAAACACAACAGTAAGGAATCAAAAAGGGCAATCAAGAAAAAGGAAAAATCCTGAAGTCCATGTAGGGGAGGGAGGCTGTGGCCTCACCACAGCCGCTCACCACCGCTACGGCCTTCCCTTTATACCGCCGCCGTGGCCTCCCCTCAATGCCATCATTATTATCACGAATTCCCTTTCTCTTCCACCATCCTCTAGCTCGCGGCCACTCCTCCAGCCACCACTACAACCCTGCGGCCAAGGAGTTCCCTTCTTCTCCTGAAATCGCGAAGCCCACTCCTCCAAGAACCAACCAGCCACACCCCTTTCTGCTCCTCCCTACACCGTTGCGAAACCGGCTATCCCAGCCATGGCCATCGCGAACCCAATCGCGCTGCCCGTGCTCGGCCTCCCATCAGCCTGCGGCACGATGGCCGCGAGCCCTTGCCTCCCCTTTCTTTTACCCTCTCCAGCTCTCTTGCTCTCCGCCTCCCCCTCTGTGTTTCGCTCTCTCAAGTGTGCATGTGTGTGAGAAAGAGAGAGCTCTTTGAGCATGTGAATGTGTTTGAATGTATATGTGTGTGTGTGTGTGTGTGTGAGAGAGAGAGAGGAGTGTGTCCCTTGAGTGTGTGTTAGTGAGAATGAGAAATTGCTTTGTGTAAATGAGTGTGTTATGTTTGTGTGTGAGTGCAGGGCATTCTCCCTCCGCCACTTTCTTGTGTTTCACTTTCCCATTTCTTATGTGCCAGTTAATTTGGCTCTTATGTTTGTTTAGGATCAGATTTGATTAATTTTATTTTTAAGTCCCAATTCTTTTTGGGTTATGGGCTTAGTTTTCGATTCTTTTCTTTTTGGGTTTTTTTATTAGGTCATAAGTGAGATCATGGGCTCATTTTTTTCTCCTTTGGTGAGTTTGGGCTTTTGTCTTCGTTTTTTTACAGTCTTATGTCAAAAAATCTCTTTGATAAAAAAAAAGAAGGAGCTTGTGTTCTTTTTTAGTAATTATCTTAAATCAATTGAGGGAAATTAAATAAATTAGTTAGGGAATGATTTAATTATTTAATTATGTTTAATGAATTTTGTGCCAAAAGCTCTTAAAAAAATAATAATAAAAATAAAAATGTTTCCTTAAAAATGTCCTTTTTAATTTAAAATCAATCAACACACAATCATTTTCTACAAGAACGACGTGGCTTTCAGTTCCTCATTGTACCATAGGATATGTCGGATAGCCAAAATTAATTTTTCTTTAAATTTAATTATCTTTTTGTTTAATTTTCTTTTCTTTTATTTTATTCTCGTATAATTATTATGATTTTTGGGAAAAATAAATATTATTAGAATTATAATTAATTCGCATAATGAGCTCTAGGGTAACGTATTTATACGGACGCATTAGGGTGCAATAGAGTTAAGTTTTCACTATTCCTTAATCATAATTAGACTTGCGAACCTCAAATCTCTTAAAAGACTAGTTTTGATCAAATCAAAGGTTTTCCAATTTTATCCATAATTAAAATTGGTGGATTCCCATTTATTTTTCCGTTGTTATTTGTTGCGAGCCCTTAGGACGTTGTGACAACTTTCAAAATCATCCTTCTAAAGTAGGTTTGTTTTGCATTCAAACACTTAATACACATGTATCGAAATGTTCTAGGTCATAGTAAATCATCCTAAACAAATAATTCTATATGGTATGAATACGCATATGATAAATGCAGTGAAATTATCATAAAGTGCCCTTGATATGTTGAAGGGAATCTCATATATATATTTCTCATAGTTCTTGTGCCCTTAATTTATCGAGGGGTTCCCTAGTTTTACTTGTGACCACAAAACCCAATACGTTGTATTTTTCTTTTCATCGAGGGAAGACTTAGTTCATGCCAAATGGTATCAGTGGATAACACCACACATAGGTAATAGATTGCTTATCAGCATTGAGATCATTCCTATACGTGATCATTGGACTTCATTTTTTCTTTTCCAAATCTCACACATATCTATTCCTAGTCGATACGTCTATAGACTCATAATATCTCTAAGGAAGTTCTCTTTTTGCCTTCCCTTCATTCAACAAAAGTCTTATTTCTATTTTGCCCATATGTCAGAACATGCACAATTGAAGTTCATACATTCTCTTTTGTCAATTATATGCCTCATTTACTTTTCATTTCCCAAATGCATGCATAAAGTATATATAGGCATTTATTCACAAGTAATTTCAATCATACCTCATAAATCAATCTTTATTTCTTCTAGAAAGCATTTATATATCACATGTCACATGCTCAAATATTTTCCATCAAGTATTCATATCATACTAGAACCAAATGTCATTATATCATCAATTCAAGTTATTGGTATAATTTCAATACATTGGCAGATTTCGCACTTCTGGAGCAAAAATTAGTTTGCATATCAAACAATTGAAATCAAGGCTACAAAAATTCTCTGACACTTAAATGTGTCCACTAGATCCTGTAAAAATTTCAAAGAAAAATAAGCTCTTTATCTATGTTAACAAAATTATACAAATTCAAAGGTCAGAAACCACCTATTTACACCAAACAGCCAGAATTTTCAATTTTATTATTATATCAAATGAACATATAAAATCCTACAAAAATTTATGCTTTGGACTTCAAGATGTCCTCAACACCCTGTAAAATTTTTAGGTCAAAATTCAATCATTTGGTATAGTAACAAAATTAGACAAATTTATGGCTTCAAAATTGACTGCGAACAACAACCTCAATGTCTCGGGTTTTGATTTTTCAAAAATAGTAAAAGTCTTCAAAATAACTCAACAAAAATCATGGAACTGCCTTAGGATGATAACTTCATCATATAAAATTTTTAGCTCAAAAAGATATCTACAAATACCTTAAAAAAATCGTGAACCATATTCTGTCTATGAAAATTCAAAAATTCTAGCAACATAGTTCTCAACTTAGTTTGCCAAAAACAGTTTTCTAACATCATCCAAGCACTCCACCAAATTAGACGAATCAATATATATATATATATATATTAGAAACCAATAAAACTAAAAATATCAAGTTAAATCACTAAATAGCTTGTTGAAATAGAGTTGAAACAGAAAGGTACGAAAGCCTTACATGTGAAGCTTTAGGGCTTCTAGCTTAAAAGGATCTTCTAGAAATGGTTTCTTTCACTACTAGCTCTTCAAATCCATTCCAAATTCTTCCCTTAGCAATGAGTTATGAGATCTCAAAATTAAAATGGTGAGGGATTCAAATTTCAATCGGTTTGATAGATAGTGATGAGTAGAGTAAGTTTAGTAAAGGGAACTTGAGGTTTTAGCAATTTTATACTAGGGTTTTGGAGGTTTAAATCTTGTTCAAGGTTGTTTGAGAGGAAGAAAATGGAGGTTGTATTTTGGTGGAGTTTGGCCGAAAATGATGATGATGGAGTGATAAGGTTGGTGTGTTATATTTATCCTAGTCTAGGATTAGTAATTATATAGGTAAGGTTTGAATTTCTTTCCTTAAAGAAAAGGTGAATGGCTAGGATTTGATTTAGTGGTCAAGGAATGAATCTTGGCTATTCACTTGGCTCAAGATAAATGGATCACTTTAACTTGATGAGCTAGTAGCTTTTTGGGTGTTAAAATCGCACACTAAATTCCACCAAACAGATGAGATATTGGCTCCCGATTTAAATATAATAAATGAAAGGTCAAGAACAAAACTTGTTTTCCAAGTTTTAATCAATGCTATCCACTTAGCAAGATGTGATTGGTAGAGGTTACTTGACCACCAAGTAACTTTTACGGTATTAAAAAGTGCAAATCAAAACTTTACCGAACGGGTAAAATATCGTACTTGAGAAACTTAAAATATCTTTGTGGGCCCTAGGCCCAATACTCTATCTTGGTCCTTGGTTTAGTTTCCTCTAGCCTTTAACACCCTTGACCCTGGTTCCAAAGTTACTATTCCTCTACAGGCCCCCAAAAATCACTATTCACACGCAACCCAAAATTTTTTATTTTTTTCAACTCGTCCATTGGGTCATCCATATCATTGTTAAAACTGCGATTTTTTAAATTCTCACTAATAAAGTTCAAATTAATTTTTAAATAATTTTTTAGATATTACATTACCACCCACCTTAAAAAGAAATTTTGCCCTCAAAATTCATTTGAAATTGATTTCAAAAGATAGTCTTCATAAATCAAACAAGCAATCCACACACAATTCAAACAATTCAATCAAATCCTAAAATGTCCCTACCTTTAATCAAATCATCGAGTGGTGATGTCCTCTCAACTCTTAGTAATCCCGTGTGGCCCTTCCAAGTCTTGGATGTTTATCTAAACACTCCCAATCTTATGCCCCAGTTTCCACAATGATATCATGCGTATTGCCCAGCCAAACAAGGTTTACTCCCATGGTTCTTCCCATATCTTAGGCAATCTTGCCTCATAGTTGATTTTTGTTGCTATTTGTCCTCATACGGACGGCTTGCCAGTTTTTAGGGCGGGTGTAACACCTTTCACACCATAAGGCTATGCTTAAGTCATAACCTTATAATGAGTAATTGTTGCTTGTTATCTCTACTTGACCTTTGATGGAGTATATACATATTATATATGAGCCTACTTTTCCAGAACAAACATAAAACGTTTCCCTCGCGCGTCGTAAGTTTGAACATAAATTCTAGGTCATAATAAAGTAGCAATACCATATAATTGTATTATACAATGACAAAACAATCATATACATAGCTATGTCAACCCTTACCTTAGTTCACGCAGGAACTCTCTAGTCTAGGTAGGACTACTCAAAAACTTGTTAAAAGAAAATAAAATGGCTGACTAAATTCTCTATAAGCTTTGATGCCAATACCTGTTGAGAATCTCCACAAAATAATCACCATCATAGCAATATATGTAAAAATATAATAACATAAGGAGTGAGAATCAAGGATTCCCAGGAGAAAAAATACCAGTCACTACACAGTGATATCTGACATAATGTTAAATTAATTAAGATATCTTCAATTTCTTTTGAAATATTCTAGCTTGCTTATTCACTTTCTTAGTTAACATAGTATTATGAGTACACTTATGCTTGAGAATAAAAAGATCATAGGATTCGTAAGATAATTACTCTATTTTGGTTGTGTTTATAATAATTAGTTTGTTTATTTCATTACTTTTTTTACATAATCTTATTATGAACTTTAGGCTTGAGAATAGAACTCATAAGATTCCTGATATACTTCTTATCTAATGTATTTCTGGTGATGTATCACCTTGTGTTCCAACCTTATATAGTTCACTTGTTGTAGGACCTCGCACTACAACCTGATATAGATACACGTGAATCTACGAGCTTATAATCAAGCAATTGATATGTAGTTAGTATCATTATTTCCTATGACTTAACTTGGTTAGACACTTTAAACTTAATAGTAGAACTCATAGGACTCTTCTAATATACTTCTTTGTGGATCATACTGCAACGATGTAACACCGTCACGTTACAACCTAATATAGTTCACTAGATGGAGTACGTCTACTATATCTCATCTGAATAGCCTCGCTATTCTTCTAAGTATATCCATTTTCTCATAATGATGTAACGCCGTCGATTACAACCTCATATAGTTCCAAGGGCGTAACACGTCTACTACTACCCGTGAATCCATGAGCTTACCATTAAGCAATTAACGTTACATAAGGCGTATTTCTTTAGTTTTCTTTCTTCGTATGAAACTCTATCATTTATTTAGAAAATCTCTTAATTATAAAGTAAAATCTCTTCTTAATAGTTCCTATCTCATACTTTTGCTTTGAGATTTTCTTGAAATCTCCTTAACTCTTATGAGATTTTCTTTGTTAGTCTCTGAATTACGTGAGACATTTTTCTTGAAAATCTCTTGGATTTCTTATGAGATATTTCTTTAGATCTTCTGAATTCTTATGAATTTTTTGTTCAAATCTCCTAAAGTCTTACGAGATATTCGTTCAAAAAATCTCTTGGATTCTTATGAGATTTATCCATAAAATTTATTGAACTTTTTATGAGATTTTTCTGAAGAACTATTACGAGATTTTCTGAAAAGTCTAGTAATCTTTTATGAGATTTTTCTTAAAGAAAATAGTTCAATATTTATGAGATTTTTCCATAAAATTTACCAAACTGTTATGAGAATTTTCTATAAAATGTGTTAGACTGTTATGAGATTTTTCTATAAAATCTGCGAACTATAATGAGATTTTTCCTAAGTCTGCTAAAATTTTATGAGATTTCTTCATAGCAGAAATTTATAGAACTCGTTACTTTATAATTCTTAAATCTTTCAGGAAATTAAACCAAGTGTATTACTTAGATTTCAGAGTTTTTCTTCTATAGATCAAAATCTCATCCTTTTTCATGAAGCTTTATCATCATATTTCAAAATACCAATCTTGCAGATTTTTACAAAACTATTTCTGATTATATTCTTGTAAAATTTCCATAATATCTCATTCTTTAAGGAACTAAAATCTCTTCATTTACATAGATGAATCTTTTACATCAATTCAATCAATTCATGAGACTTTTATCTATAGCACCCTTTACATCTATCAAGTTCATGTATATACATACCTCTTGAAAATAATTTCAGATTTATTAAGCAAGAATAGCCAAACAATCACAAAGCAATAGACTAGAATCTTTCCTACCTTTCTCCAAGCATTTTGCTAAGCTTTTCTCTAGCTTTTTCTTCTAATGTAAGCCTCAAACCCACTTTTCTAGCACCTTTTTATGCTGCCTTGGACATTTTTGAAGTGGAAAAATGAGGTTTTGGCAAGACTATGATGTAGAGGAAGTATTCATGAACTAGTTTAGGTGTTTATCTAAGTATAGTCTTCAAGGATTTCAAGATTTCATGGAGTTTCAAGAAGGAGAAAATGAAAATGGTGAAAGGAAGAAGGAAGCAACGAAGAAGAGTGAGTGAAAATGTGACTTTGTGCAACCTGAGAAGAAATGTCATTTCTTTGCCCTTTTTTCCTTTTATAAAATTGCTACTTGGACAAAAGTAAGGGAGTTATTACTTTCTGAATCGATTTGTATCAGTATTAGAAATATCTATATTTATTTAATTGTCATAAGTAAAAATTATTTGGAATCTGATAATATCAATTATTTTTACCAGACTAAGTGTTTTGGTGTACTGGTTATTACCATTTCATATACCGATTATTACCATTTCAGTACTTAATCGACATAAAGAAACTTTATCGAGTTAAAATATTTATTTACCCTTATCCTTGTTTTATTTATGTCATTACGCCCTTTATGGGGTCTCATTCTATATTCCGATTAAAATATTATTATATTGAATTTTAATAATATTAAATTAATTTTTGATTTTTTCTTTCAAACTCCTTATATTATTCTAATCATAACTGTGTCTTCAAAATTTTAAAATCCTTATAGATTATTCATAATTAATCATTTTATAATAATGCTAAAAACTGGGTCATTGCACAGGGCATCCTCATAGGCTTGATCTTCAAGTGGTCTTTTCATAGAATTGTCCTTAATGGATTAGGCAATTGCGAACTTCTTATCGGATTCCTCTAAGTCGACACTTGTTTACCAAAGTAGCATAATCTCTAATCTCTAAGAGTCCAACATCAACTTCAATGTCCTTACATAAACCTCCTTCATACTTCATGCACTTCCAAGCTTCATCGATCACGCTAGATAGTAGAAAATTTGCAAAGCTCTTCAAACTTTGCTATGTACTCTACTACGCTCATAGATCCTTGCTTAAGTGCCATGAACTTCAGCTCTTTTGTATTCCTCACAGAAGCAAGGAAGTATTTTCAATAGAAAGCATCTTTGAAGATGCGCTAAGTGATTATAGTTTGAGAGGCCTCAAACAATCTTCTAGTGCCATTTCATCAAAATTCTGCATCAGCCTCCAGCATATAGGTAGCGAAAGCCACCTTTTAATCCTTCTGGACAAGCAAAAATAGAGAAAATCTTCTCCATTTCTTTGATCCACTCTTCAGCTTTGTTTGGATTGAAAATTCAACGAAAAGACTGGGTTTGTTTTTCTGAATTTAGCAAATTTGTGATACTCTACATCCACCTCTCTCCCCCTAGGTTTTTAACGAGCTTCCTTCAACATTATGATTTAATCTTTACATCATCTGATTGGCCACTATAGCTTGTTCTCGTAGCGATAGCCATCTCACGAGAGTACTCATCATGTCTTCCTCCTCAGCATTCCTATTCTTATTATGCCTACTCATTAGTTCCTGAACACACCAAATAAAAAGATATTGAGTTGATCAAGCTCAACACTATGCTAAGTATGATAGCAACCAACTACAGCACCACTAGATTGTCATACATATCTAAACCCTATATCCTATCATATAGATAAGATTCAAGACATGACTTATCTACACTTTGAAAGCATAACCAATCCATTCCTCAAAGTCCTACAAGGATGAATGCTCTAATAACATAATGTAACACCTTTCCAAGTACAACATCATCCTTAAGCCATGACATTATACTTAGGAGTTATTACTTATAAATTTAACGGACCTTGCTTAAGTAGTTATAGCGTAATGAAGCGAGTTGAGCAATAAATAATCCATAACTCTACATAAATATATAGAGAGAGGAAACACAGTATTTATAGATTACATATCCAAATACATGAAAAATCTCTTCTATGAGCTTTAATATACATCTATCTCAAATAAACATTTATACAACAAAAACTACTAGTGTTCTCCAGCCATCGATATTCTTATTCATGCATTTTGAGCACAAGCAACTTCTTTATTCTCTTGTGCTATCTAGAATGACACGGGAACACACAACATAGGGGTGAGAATTGTAAAATTCTGAGGCCATTCTCCAAATACACAATAATAAATGTCATCGCCATCATTCCAACCACTTTGATTTATTAGAAAAATAATGTGATCATGCATTACATAACAAAGATTCATTTTAACTTTCAAAATTATTCTTCCAAAGTGGGTTTGTTTTAGCATTCCAACACTTAATACACATTTATTGAAATGTTTTAGGTCACAGTAAATCATCCTAAACAAATAATTTAATATGATATGAATATGCATATGATAAATACAATGAAATTATCTTAAAGTGCCCTTGATTTGTTAAAGGGGATCTCATATATATTTATCATTGTTCGCATGCCCTTGACGTTTCAAAGGGTTTCCTGTTTTACTTATGACCACAAAACTCAATTCCATGCATTTTTCTATTTTCATCAACATAGGGAAGACTTAGTTCATACCAAATAGTATCAGTGGATAACACCTCACATGGGTAATAGACGCTTATCAAGACTGAGCTCATTCTATACGTGATCATAGAACTTCAATTTTTCCTTTTCAAATCTCACACTAATCTATTCCTAGTCAATACGTCTATGGATTCATAATATATCTAGCGAAGTTGCTCTTTTTGCCTTCCTCTTCATTCAACATAAGTCTTGTTTCTATTTTTCCCATATGTCAGAACATGCAATTGAAGTTCTCTTTTGTCACATATATGCCTCATTTGCTTTTCTTTTCCCAAGTGCATGCATAAAGTACATATAGGCATTCATTCGCAAGTAATTTCAATCATGCCTTATACACCAATCTTTGCTTCTTCTAGCAAGCATTTATATATCACATGTCACATGCTCAAATATTCACCATCAAGTATTTATGTCATACTAGAACCAAATGTCATTATATCATCAATTCAAGGCATTGGTACAATTTCAAACATTGCAGATTTTCACACCTCTTAGCAAAAATTAGTTTGCATATCAAACAATTGAAATCAAGGCTGCAAAAATTCTCTCACACTTCAATGTGTCCATAATGTCCTGTAAAAATTTCAACAAAAAACAAGCTCTCTATCTATGTTAACAAAATTGTACAATTTTGGAGTCAAAAACCACCTGTTTACAGCCAATAGCTAGAATCAAATGAACATATAAATAGGATTGGACTTCAAGATGTCCTCAACACCCTATAAAATTTTCAAGTCAAAATTTAATCATTTGGAATAGTAACAAAATTAGACAAATTTATAGCTTTAGAATTGACTGTTCAAACAACAACCCCAATGTCTTATTTTTATTTTTAAAAATAGTAAAAGTCTTCAAAATAACTCAATAAAAATCATGGAACTACCTTAGGATGATCTTCATCATATAAAATTTTCAACTCAAAAAGACTTCTACAAATACTTAAGAAAAATCGTGAACTATATTCTTAAAAATCTAAGAATTTTAGCGACTTAGTTCTCAACTTAGTTTGCCAAAAAAGTTTTCTAATATCATCCAAACACTCCATCAAATTAGACACATCAATATATATATATTAGCAACCAACACAACCAAACATATCAAGGTAAATCAATAAATAACTTGTAGAAATAAAGTTGAAACAGAAAGGTACAAAAGCCCTACTTGTAAAGCTTTAGGGCTTCAAGCTCAAAATGGTCTTCTAGAAATGGTTCCTTTCACCACTAGCTCTTCAAATCCACTTCAAATCCTTTCCTTAACAGTGAGTTGTGGGATCTCAAAGTGAAAAATGGTGAAGAATTCAAATTCCAATCGGTTGGTTTGGTAGATTGTGATGAGTAGAGTAAATTTAGTAAATGGAACTTAAGGTTTTAGCAATTTTAGGGTAAGGTTTTGGAGGTTTAAATCTTGTTCAAGGTTGATTGAGAGGAAGAAAAATGGAGGTTGTATTTTGGTGGAGTTTGGCCAAAAATGATGATGATGGAGTGATAAGGTTGGTGTATTATATTTATCCTAGTCTAGGTTTAGTAATTATATAGGTAAGGTTTGAATTTCTTTCCTTAAAAAAATGGTGAATAGTAGGATTTGATTTGTTGGTCAAGGAATGAATCTTGGTGATCCATTTGGCTTAAGATACGTTGCTCACTTTAACTTGGTGAGCTAGTAGCTTTTTCAATGTTCATTAAATCGTACACCAAAATTTCACTAAACGGATGAAATTTTAGCCCCGTTAAAATATAATAAATGAAAGACCATGATCAAAAATTACTTTCCAAGTTTTAATCAATGTCATCCATTTGGCAAGATATGATTGGTAGAGGTTACTTAGCCACTAAGTAACTTTTACAATGTTAAAAACCACACATCAAAACTTTATCGAACGGATAAAACATTGTACCTGAGAAACTTAAATATCTTTATGTGGGCCCTAGGACTAATACTCTATCTCGGTCCTCGGGTTTAGTTTCCTCTAGCCCAACACCTTAGCCCCGGTTCCAAAGTTACTATTCATTTACGGGCTTGGAAATCACTATTGATGCCCGCGAAAAATTTTTTTTCAACTAGTCCATTAGGCCATCCTCATCATTGCTAAGACTATCCGATTTTTGAAATTCTCACTAATAAAGTTAAAATTAATTTTTAAATAATTTTTGGGGTATTACACTTTAAAGGCTATGAGCTTATGCTTAACCGACCATTATCAAATCTTTAATACGAACCAAGACCAAAACCCTCATATGCACTATAAAGAAAGTAAATGCCTAGTTGTCATTGGTTCCCAAAACAATTCAATGTTGAAACTCTCTTTGTTAACATAAGTCGACTCTTAATCTTTATGTCTTAATTATAATTCCTTATTCATTATTTTTTCCTCTTTTCCTTTTTCCTCAAAGTCATTCCTTTCTTCATAAACAATGCAAGCATAAGTTTCAATAATGCACTCTAAAATCCTTTCCCTTAAAATAAGAAAGGTCACAACAACAACTCAACAAGTAAGCATAAATATTAGTAATCGGAATAATATCCATTATGCCAACACTAAGATGCTATCATATGATGAATCAAAACTTATTCAAACTTCCCTTTTTTACTACCAAAAATATTGTCTTAACTAAAACTTCATTATTCAATAATCATATATTCATAAAAATAGAAAACACAACATAAACCAATTCTTAGTTTCATTTAGATGTTTTATCTAACGATTAGCAGGCATAATGAGCAATTTTCGTGCATGAGGTTTGTAACACCCTAACTTTTAACCTCATACGCTCGAGTCCATTCCGATTAATTATTAGTTATTACACCTTTGTTTCAGATCTTGACTTATCTTTCTTTAAATACGAGTAATAAAAATATGACTAAATTTTTCTTTTTGAACTTAAAGCTTAAAATGCGAGCCGTGCGTGCGTATAAATTTGGTTAATGCACATATGACATAGCAATCATATACACCTCATCATAGCATATATAGGTAGACCATAGTATAAACACAACACAAATCATATAAACATATCATAATCTTAACATAATAACGATGTCCTATAAACATAAGGACACCTTAAGATACTAAACACAACAATCAAGGTCAAACATACACTAGCCCAAAACTAAACATAACTATAACAAACTAGACTAGTCTTCACGCCTCCGTGACTCTGATCCTGGAGTTATCGTGATTCCTATGCCCGCGCCTCAGGAAGGTCACGACAATCTGCATCATTCATGTCTAGAGACAACACGGAAAAAAGAAAAGGGATGAGAAACTTATTCAAGATTTTCAGGTAGAGCTCCCCAACATTAACACAAGTGTCATCGTCATCATCCCCAAGCCACTTTGGTTTTCACTATGAAAGGTGTGCATGCATAACTTTCAATTTTAAATTTCTGAAATCTTTTATCCGAAGCGGGTGTCTTTTAGCATGGGTCTTAATGACATGAATGCAACATATATCTCATGTATGCATGGCAATACCTTGAGAGCATAAATAACACATGTAAATAACACATATTACATGATTAAATGCACAATTAGAACAATGATATGACATATGCGTATGAATCTTTTACTTTATCATGCTTGAACTCTTCGAGTTCCTTGCTTATTTTCCACCCTCATATGTCATTGCCAAAATCCAACCAACTCACCGTCCTCGGCAATTTTTAACACCAACATCTAAACTCGCCTCACCGATCGCCTAGGAATAAGCTCAATCCTAACTAGCGTCACTAGATTTCATATGGGGAAAAAGAGGGGAATACATATTTCTTATCATGAGTATGCACTTTCATGTCATTAGAAATGCAACTTTCTTAGATCACCTCTCATAACCTTTAATTTGGAATCTAGAGGATCATTTCCGCATGTGTTTATGTCACTTAGGGATGCAAACATGAACATTATAAACATGGCTAACATCATAACTTATCATTCATCATTTCATGCATAATTACAACATGCCATAAAACATCGTGTCATAAAGCACATAGGCAAGCATCACATTTCTTTATATAGATCCATAAGCATAATATTCATCCATATCTTAAAACAGGAAACATGCTCCTATCCAGGATGCAAGAAATCAAGGACCGACTTAGCTAATGCATATGCTATGCTTAACAGGATATATATTCATCATACTAAGGATCATCATTCACATAACTCAAAACTCAAGCACATAAGGTCATCAATCCAATTTATTTTCCTTAGAACATACTTATTTGCACATTTGGGTTATGGTAATCGATTACATTTGCTAGTAATCAATTACCAGAATTAGAAACTTGTTGGGCTCTAAAGCGCATCTGGTAATCGATTACATGTGCTGGTAATCGATTACCAAAGTGCACGAAGAACATCATGGTAATCAATTACATTGATTGGTAATCGATTACCAAGGTCAAAAAGCTTGCTCCGGGCACAAAAAGCATCCTGGTAATCGATTACATAGGCTGGTAATCGATGACCAGAACCAAAAACTTGCAAATAGGCATTCTGGTAATCTATTACATGAGCTTGGTAATTAATTACCAGTAATTTTGAAACTTGAAAAAACCCAAGTTTTAACACATCTCAAGCTACTCTTTCATTTCAAAACCATTTTAAAACATCAATCTAACATCTTTACAAATCAAAACAAGCTTTTCACTACCACTTTGTGCATCATAAAAGCAAGATTCAAGTCTCAAAAGAAAATAAATCCAACATTATATCATGACTAAAACACATTCAATAGCCATGATCAAGATTTCCATTTTAAGATACAAGGGCAAGTCTTTGAGCTCTAGGGATTTAAGTGATGACAAGAATCATAAACATGCTATGCAAATCCTCATTTTAGATTCTTGTCATTATTAGGTGATGACTTGAAACTTAAATATGATATGCAAGACTTAAAAGTAAATATGAATGATGACTTAAAAATAAACATGAAATGCAAGGCTAGAATTTAAACATGGGAATGCAAGTCCATTTCCTTAATCTTTAGGATTTAGGTGATAACATAAATGTAAACATGAATGCAAATACTTGAAATATAAACATGATGCAAATCCATTTCTATTATCTTACTAGAGCTCATTTCAAGACTTTAAAGAATCAAAATCTTAACCCCAAAACTATCTTAACAAAATGGAAGTCAGCTTTAGAGTCTCTTGACAACATGGTTCCAATAACTTCATTTGTCTAGACTCACCATTAAGCTCAAAGAAAACCAACAATAAACCATTTTCCATACTCTTGTGAAACTAAAATCAAGCCTTAAGCTTTAGAGGTCCAATACATGATGGTTTCACAACCAACATCAGAAATCCTCATCATCAAGCTATGGCCTTGAAACATTAAAAGAAGCAAACATTTCAAAGAAACCAACAACATTTCATTTTCATTATTCTTTTAAAACCAAAGATCACCCAAACCTTGGGCTCTAGAGGTCAAGCACGTGGTGGTCTTTACAACCAACACAAAGATCTCTCATCATCAAGCGCCATGGTTTGCAACAACAATAAAAACCGAAAATAGAAGGAAACAAAGAGAGATTCAAAATAAAAAATGAGACAAAGATCTAGGCTTTAGAGATCAAGAATATGGTGGCAACAAACCCACCATCAAGATCCATCATCATCAAGCCCATGGTTTTTACAATATCCAAGATCAAAATCCAAAAATAAAAGAAAGAAAAAGAGGAGATTTCAACAATAACAACAACAACAACAACAATAGCAACAACTCCTTTTGTTTTATTTCTCATCAAAGCCGAAAAGGAAAGAGAAGAAGGTAGAAGAAGAAAACTCAAACAAATCCCTACCAAAAGTTTACTTGAAGGACGAAGGAAAGCTTAGTCTTTTGAGGTGAAAAAGAAAGGAAATCTTCTTAGAGTTTGAGGACGAGGTAGGAGGAGGTTTTGCCAAGAGAGGAAAGAGAAGAAGAGAGGTTGTGTTTAGGAGAATGAAGAAGAAAAAGGGCTTATTTGATCTTTGAGGAGAGAGCTTAAAGTTTGCAATGGGTGTAAAAGGATTCAAAGAGCTTTCAAGCTTGCATATTTATAGAGAAATGAAGCTCATGGATGGCCTTTGAGGGGAGGAAGGCCGATGGCCTTTAAAGGAAAAGGAAGGAAGAAAATATCTCTTGATTGGTATAGTTGTGAGTATGAGCAAGGCATAGTGAAGTATGGCTCCAAGTATGGCCTAGGCATGGTTCTTTGTGTGCAAATTAAACAACATGTGATGAATTGAGGGAGGAAGTATTCGGCCATGTATGCAGCCAAGGGAGAGGAGAAATTGTTCATCTATTATGGTTTAATGATGTATTTAGGTGTATCTTTGATTAAGGTTTTGATTAGGAGTTTGTAAGAAGATGTTTAGGTGAGGTAATGGTCAATTAAGGTTGTCAAGACTTGATTTAGGGGTGATCTTACTAGATTAATGAATTAAAAACTCTTTTCAAGTTAAATTAAATCATAGACATAATTCCTTAATTTAAGGAATTGGAGAGAGAATTTACTATTTACGATTCCAGTGACTAAGAATCTTGAATCTAAGAATGAAATTAGAGTTTAACTAAGCAATCTTAAGTTCTAATTAACCTTAACAAATCATTTTGACTCTAGATTAATTATCAAAATTAATTAATCTTCAATTAGAGCCTAATATTGCTTAGGTTTGGTTAATTATATCATTAGGCTCATTGATATTGTTCTAGGGACAAAATGGTAAATTTGCACTAAAACCTTTGAGACTATCCGAGCTTAACCTATCATAAAACATTGCTTATAAACATCATTTAAAACCTTTAGGTAAAGTCCAGGCTCAACCCGCATAAATCGGGTCACTTAGCCAATGGCGTTTTAGTCATTCTGGCATTAGGTCAAAATAAGATTTTTCTGCTCTATTAACACACATAACACACATAATCCCCTTTCAACATCAAAACATTCCCTTGAGAATGGCTAAATTGGCAATCCTCATTTTGGGTAAAATGACCTCAGGGCATTTTGGTCATTTGTACACGGAAAAAATCGCGCGCTCAAGGTTGCCTAGCACCCAAGACACCACCAATAGTCATATTTCTAAGATTTTATGCATTAAAAACAAGGGATTACATATATATGTATATATAAAGATCAAATACTTAATTTTTATAATAAAAAAAATAATCCAAAGCATCACAAAAACATGATGAAGTAGACCTATTCCACACATAACTGAATTTACATGTTTATGCATATAACATTCAAGATTACTTCATCAACTAGATTTACACTTTTATAAACATTAACTTTGTATCGAACTAACTACCCATCCAATAAATATGTAAAAGCACAACTCCAAACAACCTTTACTTTCATTTAGAAGTTTTATTGAACATATAACATGGATATTTACTCGATTTTCGTGCATCATGTTTCATACCTCCAAACACCCTACTTAAAGTCATATTTTCAAGCTCTCATGCATTAAAAACAAAGGTACACACACACACACACACACACACATATATATCCAACATTCAAATTTTCTCATAATCCCACCCAAAACTTAACAAAAACATGATGTAAGATGGCCACCAAATACCAAATCGGAATGCATCATAGGAAGGGAACCAAAGATTATTTTCCAACAACATTCCAACATTATACATATCAATCATAGGATTTATTTCAAGCATTTATTAAGAGTCACAACAACCCAACAACATTCATAACAAATATGAGCATTAGAGCCCTAAGACTCAACAAAGGCAAAGGGAGAGACATAGAAACGCCTACCAATACAAAGGCCCTCGAAGATAGGAGGTCCTTGAAGCTCCAAAAGTGTGAAGAGAAGAAAAATCCTATCTTCTCCCAACAAGGAGAGTTGTAGCCAACAAAGAGTGAGATGAGTAGCTTGGATTCTTGAACCAAAGTAGAAATGGAGAGGGGTCTTGGTGTTGAGATGGAGAGGAGAGAGGTCATCGTGGTGGTTGATAGTGGAAGAGAGAATGTAAGAGTAGGTGAGGGTGGATATGTGTGTTTGAAAATGAAAAGAAAGAGAGTGAAAGAGGGGAGGGAGGTGCTGGTCAAAATGCTGCTTCACCAAGAGAAACTTTTGCTATTGACAGTTCTTCATGTATTTTGGCAACCAACAATGGAAGGACATTGGCTAGTTTGTTCAAAAAAATTAACAATCGTGAAGACAATAATATATCGGCCAAAATTTGAAACTTAACTCATTGCTTACCACTAATTTATTCTTGAACCTCAAGTTTAGTTGTTCTGACTAATATTGCCAACTAATTTTACGAAGCTTTAGCTATAATCACTAATTACTAAAATAGAATCATTTAATCTTAGCTAAGATTTTTTAGTTCTAAACACCAAAGGTCTTCCCTTTGCCATATCTGATATCTCAAGTTCAACAGATCATTCAAAAAACTTTCTTCTTAAAGACATATATATATATATATATATATATATATGCAATTGCATATATAGTGGACAGAAGGTTCTATTTTTTTTTTATAGGTGATATAGTTAGAATATCGGCATTGGTATATAATATCCTAAGAATAGATTTTAGAAATGTTAAATAGTTATCCTGACTATTGATTAGAAATTTTAGTTAGCCTTCTATTTTTAAAGGTTTATTATCCAATATAATCAGAATGCTTGGGAGCTTCTCTTCCCATATGAATAAAAAAAACTTTAGGTTTACATGCATCAGTTTTCAACAGGTGATTATCAGGATTAATCTAATTGACTCAATCCTCTCTCGATCCCTTCTCTCTCTCTCTCTATATTGTTCTCTAACTTCAATCATCATCCTTATAACTCATATTTTTTTGCCACATAATCTGTTTCAACTTATGACCAGCTTTGTACTAATAACAAATATTTTCTTTAATTGTCTATTACTTAAGAGTGCCAGATGTTGGATACTGGATAGAATATAATAAAAAAGAGAGAACAATAGAAAAGAATCTTCTGATCATCGGTTCTTGGTGTGTCCATGGGTTGGAAACCATATTCCTTGGCATTCACCTCAAGACTTTGGTTGTTCTTTAAATTTCTTCTGAATCTTGACTGTTATGGTTTTCTTTTGTGCATTATTTTGCATTGAACCCATCCTAGTATCTCTTTCCATGCTTTCTAATGCTAGTATATTTTCCTTATTGTTGTAGTCTTGAATTAAAACTTATAATGCTTTTGCTAAACATACCAAATAAGATGAAAAAGGAAATTAAGCCCCCAATAACTCTACTCCCATAAAAATTTCTTGTTTCAAAATTTCTCTCTTGAATTTCTATGGTTGATAAAATAACATAGCCTCAAAGAATAGCTACTACCAATTAATAAGTGATTTGACATTTTCTCTTAAACAAGGCTCAACTCCATATAATCTTGAGGACAAATACAACTACTAAGATATATAGATCCCCCCAATATATATATATATATATATACCTACTAGCTAGCATGACATAATTTGATCAAATTAGGATATTAGAGAGATGTACCCTTGATTTATAGTCTAAGTCAACAAATTAAACATATATCTAGAAAAAATAAAGATAAATAAATAAATACCTGCTATCCCAGGCCAACAACTTCAAGCTATTGGAATCAAGTATGCTTGTAAGTTATAACACATGAGAAGTTTTGTATATATAGCTTCAAGTGGCTGAATTAGAGGTAACAGGTTTTGTATTTGCTTTAAAGCCGCATGTGATATATATGCCCCCACTCACGCTTAAGTAACAGGTTGGTGTGAATGAAATTGCTGCTTATACTATACTATACCCCATTGTTTGTTGCTTCAGAGACTTATACTACATATTGTTAAGAGCCACAAATATACATATGCTCATATACACATACCTTGTTACAACTAAAAACTAAGACACAATGATTACATGGTCCCTTTTGTCTTTTTTATCTACTAGTAACTAATCAAATGCACTCAACACATAATGTCTCTATAATTTTTTTCTTTTTTTCCCAAAGTCTTCTTTCTTATTATGCATTTACTCGGAAGTTTCCACTCTACTTTATAGGATTGAAATTGCATCTATCACAAAAAGATAGCATCAATAGTAAATCACTAGATATTCTTAACTTGTTTTTACAGACTATTCTTTGTTTTCTGGAATCATGTACAGAAAATTGATGATCATATGAGTCAAGACTTGGAAAATAGATGTGAAATTTCTCCAACTGATACACTTGGAGAGGTTTTTGGAAAAGAACATCCTGGGTGTGTTCGAGGATTAGGCATGGGAGTGCCTTACCTGTGGCCTTCAAACGTACCACAACTCGTATTGGTTGTATGACTATGGGTTCATGTGGTACTAGTACATCCTCTCAATTAGCAGGAATACAAAGTTGGATACAATGGAATCACAAATTCAAGCATTGTGTGCCTATATAGCTATGAAGGAATGAGGACAAATGTCGATGAGTTAGCAACATTATTCCCTAATCTTACTTCAAGGTATATAAACTATTATAGTATTTTATATGAATTATGCTTTCTTTGTCATCAATTTACTTGTACTTACTTTATGCTTGCAAAGTTTGTTTCTTTAAAAAATTTCATTTATTAATTTAGCCTTATATTAGTTTATATATATTTCTTGCAGGCACCTGATGTAACACCCAAATTTCGTCTAGGCTAGTTGACTCGATAAACTTGAGCAATTGATTTACCAGATGATCTTGGCCCCATATGGGAAGGGTTAACATTGGTGATTTATTGTTGATTAACAGCAAATAATATTAGAATAATCAAGTGTGTCTAGAAAAAGATGCAAACAATTACAAAAATGCCATTATTTAGTGAAATTATGAAAATACCCTTGCTATGTAAAGGAAATTACCAAACTACCCTTACTTTATTAGTTAATGACAAAGACACCCTTATTCTATAAATGGAATTACAAGAATACCACTCACATTGTCTAATTACAAAAATACCCTTGTCTTGGTTAAAGAAATTACTACAATGCCACTACTTTAATAATTACTACAATGTCATTTGCACAAATCCCTATACTTGTCTTTAAACAAGAATGAATCTAAGCCATTGGATTAAGATGACAATACAATAATTCAATCACATACATCATGCACATTCTCAACCACATACATGCACATAGACAATTCCATGCTAAAAATTAAAAACACCTATTAAAGCATAAGATCACATGTTGTAAATCTATGATGCATACATGCATTAAAGGTTAAAAAATTTCCACTAACCATGCATGCCTAACAACAACATTTTTGCATAAAACATGGAGCATTTTCATCCCAAAATTAGGCCTACATGTTTGCATGAAACATGTAGCATTTTAATTACCTAAAATTAGGCCTACATGTTTGCATAAAACATGGAGCATTTCCTTATCCAAAAATTTGGCCAACATGTTTGCATAAATCATGTTACAAGCCACAAAGAGATCTCACCATGCTTTGCAAGAGCTACATCCTCTAACTCTTGTAAAATATATAGACTCTTGCTAGTCTTCAAGCCTTAGAAACTCCCTAAGTGTTCTTTCTTTATTTTTCTCTACCATTTCTTCTTATGTTCTTCTCTTAAAAGACTTTTCTTCACTCTTTAAAATTCAGCTAAACACTTAAATTCTAAGCCTAAACTTTCACTAGCCTTCACAAGAGTTACAATCTTTAACTCTAGTTAAAAATATTTCTTAAGCACTCAAGTTCTAGAGCCAAGAAACAAGGAGGGTCATCCACTCCAAGGACTCTTGCTCAAGCTCAAGGAAGAAGAGAATGACTCTTTTAGACCCTACATAAGAGGTAGGGGTTCCTTCTTTATTTGTTCAAGCATTGTTGGTTTCTAACCTTGTCCATGGTTAGAATGCCTCAAGCTTGTGTTATTGACAAGAGTTTTGAATAGTTATTTTTGAAATATATTTTTATGAATCAATGTATTCACTTCTCTATTATAAATGTTTTTATGATGTTTTCATGCTCATATATGGCTTAAAAACATGGTAGATAGTTCTTGTGAGGGAGTAACGTCAAACATGAAAATGATAAGTGCTGGATTTTTTAGCTATTTCTGCAATAGCTACTTCAAAATTTGAAACTCACATAATATGAAGCTTTTGGGAATAAAACTATTTTTGCTACAAATAAGACTTAATAAGAACACTCTCCAAAAAGAATCACCTAAAAGGAGTTTTCTAGCTCAAGATATAAATTTTCAAAGTTAAGCCAAATACTAAAACTCTAAATATGACCTTACAATAGTAAAATAGGTGTAACTCACTCTATAAAAGTGTAAATTGACTTATTTTAACTATGTTGGAAAGTTAAGACACATAGAAACATATCCATGTATGGTATACATAAATCTTTTCACCATAAAAATACTGAATAAGAAATAAACTTGGAGGTCAGTTGTGAAAGAGTTTGGAAAGGAGTACTTTGCAAGGATACTATAGCATAATCATAAAAGTGTTTTTAATGAAATTACCTTTAATGAAAAGTTTGATGAGTTAGGAATCTGGAAATACCTTTAAGAGGCTGAGATATTAAGTATATAGAAAGTGTAAAAGATGTCAAATTATAAATAGAATATTAAAGTCTTAGTTTTAAGAATTTAAGTTGCAATAATCTTCAAGAAGAAAAATTTATACATAAAAAGTCATAAGGAAGCTTAAAAATATATAAAAAACCTCTAATAATATTTTAAAGTGCATTAGCTAAGTCTGGTCCTTGATTTTTGGCATGCTGGGTAGGAGCATGTTTACTTTACAATGATATATTGATGATAACATGCTTAGATATGTGCAAAGAATGTTATGTATGCTTATGTGATCAATTACATGATGATTTATGGCATGTTATGATTATAAATGATTGATTTAGATGCATGTTTGATATGTTATATGACAAAAAATTTGGGAAAATTTTGTTCCCATGTTTTGTTGGATTTCTGCCAAATTTGTGGACTTAAAAAATTATGGAATTTTGAGCATGAAATGATGAATGATAAGTTATGATGTTGGCTATATTTATATGCTCATGTTTGCATCTCTAAATGACATGCTAAGATTAAAGGTGACATAAAACACATGGAAATGATCATTTAGACTCCAGGAATTAATGGGTATGAGAGGTGATCCATAAGAGGATCCTTCAACTCCAAGAATTAATGGTTATGGAAGGTGACCCAAAGAAGTGATCCTTTAGACTCCAGGAATTAATGGTTATGAAAGGTGATCCTATGCCCCCTATCCCGCACTCTTGGAGTCAGGAATTAGCTTATCAAAAGGATAAGTGTAGACTAGTGATGACTAGTTAGGTATGAGCTCATAACCTAGAACTCTCAAGAGGAGAGTATTAGGGTGGCTCCTTAGAAGAAAACAAGAAAGTTAAGTCACCTAATAAGTAAAGAGAAAAGATTATATTAAAATGAATTTTGTTCCTTATGTTATGATAATTCATTCAAATCTTGTGGTATGTTGCATAAGTATTGACATGCATTTCATAATACGATATAATGCATTCATGACATTAAGATTCATGCTAAAAGAAACGGGCCTAGAATAATGGTATTTGGAACTTAATAAATGAATATTATTTATGTCCACTATTTTTATAATGAAACTTGAGGTTCCTGAGGACGAAGATGATGACATTTGTTTGGAGGCGAAGCCCTATGAGATTCTTGTACAAGTTTCTCATTCCCTCTCTTTCTTTTTCTATCTCGTCTCCAGGGCAATGGCTACGTTCATGATCTACGTTGATGCTCCTACCTGGGATATGCATTTTGATCCTACCAACCAGTCTTATCATTTTGTGGGTCGTCTCGCTACTCCTACTAACCTTACTCGTATGCTTTATACCTATCCTCCTGAGTGTCATTAGTAAATGTTAATGGTGGACCTCTTGGAGTGCTTATGCATATCTCGTGGAAAGGATAGCCTTATTTTGATAGTTTTGTTAGAGGTTATCTACTCTAGGCATGTCCCAATAGTAGGAGTGAGAGAAGATGTTTTAGTAGGTAATTTTAGTTTCTATCCATATATTATTTATGTCTTTTCGAATGACTATACCTAGCCCAACCTCTATTGGTGGGCATGATATACTTTTAGTAGTGACCTTTGCTACTTACATGCTTTCTGGTGGCTTGGCACCCGAAGATTGTTGGAGGCATCCAACACAATGATCAACTGGGAGATGTTCAAGACTCGCTTCTACTAGAAGTACTTCCTAGCATTTGTGAGGATAAAGGATAAAAAGTTCATGCAGCTAGTCCAAGGAAGGATGAGTATCGCGAAGTACATTGCGAAATTTTAAAAGCTAATCAAGTTCTCCAGATTTTTCACTGGAACCCCCATGAATTCTGGAAATACATCAAGTACAAGGCTAGGCTGAGGCGGAAGTAAGCGTCGCTGTTGTGCACTTGGAGATTAGGGATTTCCCTACCCTAGTCAACAAGTGCTGCATCATTGAGGATGGGGAAAAAGCTCAGCGCACCAAGAGCTGAAAACTTTACCAAGAGACTGGCACTACAAGCTCCGAGCTTCAAGCTGCAATCAGGCAAGTCAAACCACAGTTTAGGCCACAAGGCCCTGAAGGAACTTTCACCATGGAGGATCGAGTGGTCCCAAGGGCAAGGCACCCCAAAGGGCCCGACTACACCCCAAGACCCTACCTCATTATGTCCTAAGTGTGGGAAGCCACACGGGGATTGACCCTACTTGATGGGTCAGGGAGTTTGCTTCATGTACAAGAAGCCCGTCACTATGCTAGAGAATCAGAGAAGGAACCCAACGGCCCCTAACCCATACAACAGTGACAAGGAAGGGTTTTTACCCTCAATGTGGAAGACTCAGTGAAGTCCAGAAACCTCATAGAAGGTAAGTGTGAAATGAATGATAGAACCTTAACTGGACTGTTGATTCTGGCACAACTCATTCATTCATATCACATGCTAGTGTTGAGTCTTTGCAATTATATGTGTCAGAACTTCCTTTTGATCTTACTATTTTTACACCCATTTAAAACCTTTAGGACTTGTAGATGTTGTTTAAATTTTCATTTTATTGTCGAAGGTAGACCTTCTATTTTGGATTTAGTTTGTTTGCCTATGCATGGTCTAGACATGATTCTCGGCATGGATTAGCTTTACGCAATCGTGTAATGTTAAACTATTATACAAAGTCTGTTATCTTTCTCCCTACCCCATTGTGCCTAGCAAACCTTTAAGTCTTTACCTAAATGCTATAGAAGTCAACTGTTATTGGGAAGAGAGTAAGGGATATGTTCTCCTAGCGCTAGCGAAGTGGACTTTGATCAAATCATTAACGATGTTCCTGAGTAAGAGACTATCCTTAGGTATTTCCAGAATGAGATACCCAAGTTCCCTATGATGAGAGATGTTGTTCTCTATAGAGTTGGTCCTGGAGAAGGTCCTATCTCCATAGCACCCTACAGAATGTGACCCTAGAGTTAATCGAGTTGAAGGTGCAGTTAGAGAAGTTGTTGGAGAAAAAGTTTGTGAGACCTAGTGCATCATCATGGGGAGCCTGGTTTTGTTTGTCAAAAAGAAAGACGGGAGTATGAGGCTTTGTATAGACTATAGGCAATTGAATCGAGTGACGGTGAAGAAAAAGTACCATTTGCCTATGATTGATGATTTGATGGATCAGTTGAGGGAGCGGTGGTGTTTTCAAGATTGATTTGAGGTCAGGATATCACCAAATTAGAGTAAGGGATGAGGACATATCCAAGATAGCTTTTAGGACTCGTATGGCCACTTTGAGTTCACGGTGATGTCGTTTGGTTTGACCAATGCTCCTGCGTGTTCATGGACTACATGAATAGGATCTTTAGACCTATTGGAATCAGTTTGTGGTTGTTTTCATAGATGACATGCTCATCTATTCGAAGACCCACGAGGAGCATGAGTTTCATTTGAGGTTAGTTTTGGAGATTCTAAAGGAAAAGAAGTTGTATGCGAAGCTATCTAAGTATGAATTCTGGTTGGAGGAGGTGAAATTTTTGGGTCATGTAGTGTCAAAATGAGGTATTGTAGTAAATCCTAGTAAGATAGAGATTGTGATGAGCTTGGAGAGACCTACCACGGTAATGGAGATACTAAGCTTTTTGGGATTAGCTGGCTATTACCGTAGGTTTATTAAGGGATTTTCTCAGATTTCCTAACCCTTCACCAAACTTACTAGGCATAATGCCCCATTTGTTTGGACTCCAAAGTACGAAAAGAGTTTTCAGGAGTTAAAGGCAAAGTTAACCACAACCTCAGTGTTAGTTTTGCCAGACCTTTGAGGTGTATTGTAATGTTTCAGGAAAGGTTTGGGTTGTGTATTGATGCTAAATAGGTAAGTGGTGGCCTACCCATCAGGACAACTCAAGCCTCATAAGGAAAACTATCCCACCCATGACTTTAAGTTAGCAATCGTGGTGTTCGCCTTGAAGATGTGGCGACACCATTTGTATAGAGTAAAGTTCGAGGTGTTCTTGATCACAAGAGTCTCAAGTACCTCTTTGATCAGAAGGAGTTGAATATAAGGCAAAGGAAATGGAGAGTTCTTGAAGGACTATGATTTTGGGCTGAACTATCATCCGGCAAGGCTAATGTAGAGCTGACGCCTTGAGTTAAAAGTCACTACACTTGTCTCATATGATGGTGAAGGAGGTGGAGTTGATTGAGAAGTTTAGGGACCTAAACTTGGGATGACATTGACCACTAAGAGCATGAAAATGTGCCATCTTAGTGTAATGTGTGACTTTAAGGAGAGAATCACTAGAGCCCAACAAGAGGATGAGGAGTTTAAGGAGACCTTAGAGGCAGGAAAAGGGGAAAGTTGAAGGGTTTCGTCCAAAGAATGGATAAGCTGTGGAGGTTTGAGGCTGGATTTGTGTGTAGGCAAGTGGTGACCTCCGAAAGGAGATTTAGAGGAGGCTCATAAGAGCCATTTCATCATTCACCCTGTACTACCAAGATGTATCAAGACTTGAAGAAGATGTTTTGGTGGCCGGGTTGAAGAGGAACGTGGCCACATGGGTGAGTAAGTGCTTAGTCGTCAAAAGGTGAAGATTGAGCACCAAAAACTTTCGGGATGTTGCAACCCCTATCAATTCCGAGTGGAAATGGGATAGTATCTCAATGGATTTCATGACACCCAAGACCAAGCTGGCCATGATGCCATATGGTAATCGTGGATTGACTAACGAAGTCAGCTCACTTTTTGCCTATTAAGGTGGTTATTTATTGGATAAGTTGACTTAATTGTATATCCAAGAGATCGTGAGGTTGCATGGAGTGCCGACGATGATAATCTTGGATTGTGATATGCGGTTTACGTCACGTTTTTTGGGAGCCTTTTAGAAGGCATTTAGTTCAAAGTTGTGCTTAAGAGGGCATACCACCCTTTAACATATGGGTAGTCGAAAAGAACCATACAAACCTTGGAGGAAATGTTAAGGGCATGTGTATTGCACCAAAAAGGAAGTTGGGATAAGTACTTGCCGTTGATCGAGTTTGCATATAACAACAGTTATCATGCGAGCAATGGTATGGCACCGTATGAAGCCCTGGATGGAAGGAAGTGTCAATCCCCTTTGTATTGGTATGAGTCCCATGAGCAAAGTATGTTAGGACCAGAAGTTGTAAGGGAAACAATACAGATCCAAAGGATCAAGGATAGGATCTCACAGGTCAAAGTCAACAGAAAAGCTATGCGGATAAACGGCGAAGTCGTTGGAATTCCAAGAGGAGAGCATGTATTCCTTAATATCAGCCCCACAACAAGCATAGGACGAGCTATGAGAGTTAAAAAGTTGAGCTCCAGCTTCCTTGGTCCCTTTGAAATTCTTGATAGAGTCGGGTCAGTGGCATATCAGATAGCTTTGCCACCTAATCTGTCCAATCTTCATGACGTCTTCCATGTCTCTCAGTGAAAATACTAATTGAACCCTAGTCATGTGCTAGAGCCAGAACGAGTACAATTAAGGAAGGACTTGACCTTCAACCTCCGCCCACGAGGAATAAGACTTACCTTTGGTCAAAGTGGCTTGGGGACATGGAAAAGCGGAGGAGTTTACTTGGGAATTGGAGTCAGATGAAATCGCAATACCCTGATCTCTTCACTAGTAATGAATTTCAAGGACGAAATTCTTTACAAATGAGGGAGTAATGTAACACCCTAAATTTCGTCTAGGCTAGTTGACTCCAATGAACTCGAGCAATTGATTTACCGACTAGGCAATTAATCTTGGTCCCATAGTGGGATGAGTTAACATTGGTGATTTATTGTTAATTAATAGCAAATAATATTAGAATAATCAAGTGTATCTAGAAAAAGATGCAAAGAATTACAAAAATGCCATTATTTAGTGAAATTATGAAAATACTCTTGCTATGTAAAGGAAATTACCAAGTTACCCTTACCTTATTAGTTAATAACAAAGACACCCTTATTCTATAAATGGAATTACAAGAATACCACTCACATTGTCTAATTACAAAAATACCCTTGTCTTGGTTAAAAAATCACTACTTTAATAATTACTACAATGTCATTTGCACAAATCCCTAGACTTGTCTTTAAACAAGAATGAATCTAAGCCATTGGATTAAGATGACAATACAATAATTCAATAATATACATCATGCACATTCTTAACCACATACATGCACATAGACAATTCCATGCTAAAAATTAAAAACATCTATTAAAGTATAAGATCATATGTTGTAAATCTATGATGCATACATGCATTAAAGGTTAGAAAATTTTCACTAACCATGCATGCCCAACAACAACATTTTTGCATAAAACATGGAGTGTTTTCATCCCAAAATTAGGCCTACATGTTTGCATGAAACATGGAGCAATATGTTTGCATAAAACATGAAGCATTTTCTTATCCAAAAATTTGGCCAACATGTTTGCATAAATCATGCTACAAGCATTAGTTCTCCAAATGCTTCATTCTTCTTCCTTACACTATAAATACTTTTCAAACTCTCTCTCATTCATTCCACTTCCAAGCCACAAAGAGACCTCAACATGCTTTGCAAGAGCTACATCCTCTAACTTTTGTAAAATATATAGACTCTTGCTAGTCTTCAAGCCTTAGAAACTCCCTAAGTGTTCTTTCTCTTATTCTTTCTTACCATTTCTTCTTATGTTCTTCTCTTGAAAGACTTCTCTTCACTCTCTAAAATTCAGCTAAACACTTAAATTCTAAGCCTAAACTTTCACTAGCCTTCACAAGAGTTACAATCTTTAACTCTAGTAAAAATATTTTCTTAAGCACTCAAGTTCTAGAGCCAAGATACAAGGAGGGTCATCCACTCCAAGGACTATTGGTTAAGCTCAAGGAAGAAGAGAATGACTCTTTTTAGACCATACATAAGAGGTAGGGGTTCCTTCTTTATTTGTTCAAGCATTGTTGGTTTCTAACCTTATCCATGGTTAGAATGCCTCAAGCTTGTGTTATTGATAAGAGTTTTGAATGGTTATTTTTGAATTATATTTTTATGAATCAATACATTCACTTCTCTGTTATAAATGTTTTTATGATGTTTTCATGCTCATATATGGCTTAAAAACATGGTAGATGGTCCTTGTGTTGAGGGAGTAACATTAAACATGAAAATGATAGGTGCTGGATTTTTAGCTATTTCTGCAGTAGCTATTTGAAATATGAAACTCACATAATATGAAACTTTTGGAATAAAACTATTTTTGCTACAAATTAGACTTAATAAAGAACACTCTCCAAAAAGAATCACCTAAAAAGGAGTTCTCTAATTCAAGATATAAATTTTCAAATTTAAGCCAAAGACTAAAACTCTAAATATGACCTTATAGTAGTAAAATAGGTGTAACTCACTCTATAAAAGTGTAAATGGACTGATTTCAACTATGTTGGAAATTTAAGACACATAGAAACACATGCATGTATGGTATACATAAATCTTTTCACCATAAAAATACTAAATGAGAAATAAACTTGAGGTTCATGTGTTGAGAGAGTTGGAAAGGAGTACTTTGCAAGGATACTATAACATAATCATAAATATGTTTTTAATGAAATTACCCTTAATTTGATGAGTTAGGAATCTGGAAATACCTTTAAGAAGCTGAGATATTAAGTATATAGAAAGTTATAAATTTTCATGTAAAAGATATCAGAATTATAAATATAATATTAAAGTCTTATAAAGAAAAAGTTTTAAGAATTTAAGTTGCAATAATCTTCAAGAGGATATATATATATATATATATATATATAGATATATAAGTCATAAGGAAGCTTAAAATATATAAAGAAACTCTAATAATATTCTAAAGTGCATTATCTAAGTCTGGTCCTTGATTTTCGGCATATGGGTAGGAGCATGTTTACTTTACAATGATATATTGATGATAACATGCTTAAGATATATGCAAAGAATGTTATGTATGCTTATGTGATCAATTACATGATTTATGGCATGTTGTGATTATGAATGATTGATTGAGATGCATGTTTGATATGTTATATGACAGGAAGCAAATTTGGGGAAATTTTATTTTAGCTTATGCTTTGACTTTCCATCAAATTTGTGGACTTAGAAAAATTATGGAATTTTGAGCATGAAATGATGAATGATAAGTTATGATGTTGGCTATATTTATATGCTCATGTTTGCATCTCTAAATGACATGCTAAGATTAAAGGTGACATAAGACACATGGAAATGATCCTCTAGACTCTAGAAATTAATAGATTATGAGAGATGATCCAATAAGGGATCCTTCAGGTTCCAGGAATTAATGGTTATGGAGGTAACCCAAAGAGGTGATCCTTTAGACTCCAGGAATTAATAGTTATGAAAGGTGATCCTATGCCCCATCCCACACTCTTGGAGTCGGAATTAGCTTATCAAAAGGATAAGTATAGACTAATGACGACTAGTTAGGTATGAGCTCATAACCTAGAACTCTCAAGAGGAAAGAGTATTAGGGTGGCCCTTACAAGAGAACAAGAAAGTTAAGTCACCTAACGAGTAAAGAGAAAAGATTATATTAAAATGAATTTTGTTCCTTATGTTATGATAATTCATTCAAGTCTTGTGGTATGTTGCATAAGCATTGACATGCATTTCATAATATGGTATAACGCATTCATAACATTAAGATTCATGTTAAAAGAAACGAGCCCTGGATAATGGTATTTGGAACTTAATAAATGAATCTTATTTATGTCCACTATTTTCATAATGAAACCCGAGGTTCCTGAAGACAAAATGATGACATTTGTTTGGAGGCGAAAGCCCTACTGAGATTCTTGTACAAGTTTCTCATTCCCTCTCTCTTTCTTTTCTATCTCGTCTTCAAAGGATAATGGCTACGTTCATGATCTACATTGATGCTCCCACCTGGGAAATGCACTTTGATCCTACTAACCAATCTTATCATTTTGTGGGTTGTCTCACTACTCCTACTAACCTTGGTTTTGTGCTCAGATACCTATCCCTCTCTGAGTTTTAGTAGGTGTTGATGGTGGACCTCTTGGAGTGCTTATGCATATCTCGTGGAAAGGATAGTCTTATTTTGATAGTTTTGTTAGAGGTTATCTACTCTAGGCATATTCCAGTATAGTAGTGGGAGAAGATATTTTAGTAGGTAATTTTAGTTTCTATCCATATACTATTTATGTCTTTTCCGAATGACTATACCTAGCCCAACCTCTGTTGGTGGGCATGAAATCCTTTTAGTAGTGTATTTTGGTATGTGATGTGGAACTATTAATACATATGCTATAATTATATATGATGATGTGGTTATGTTCATGTCATTGTTGCACACGCATGTGACTCATTTTTATTTTTCCTCTATATGTGCAAGACAGATGATGGGTTTTACTTAGTACGCGTGGCTCACATTTTATTTTAAAAAAAAAAATTTACCTGTAATTTCATTAAAGTATTACCAAGAGTTTAAATTAAGGACTGGAACAAAAAGACTAATAGCTAATAATTAACTTAAATACATCGTAGGCGTGTTGAGTTAATATTAGGGTGTTACACCTGATAGAGAAAGTAGGCCAGTTACCAAGTGATATGAGAAGATCATCATATGGAAGCAATAATATCCACCAACTAATCACCCGAGTCCATGCACATGATCTTTTTATTAATTATCATTGTGACTGGTGTATTACTTGGAATTGCTATCTTTTGGTGTACTACTTGGAATTGCTTTTTTTGGTGTAGTACTTGGAATTACTTTCTTTCGATGTAGTACTTGGAATTATTTTTCTTTTAGACTTATAAGTACTTATGTCTCAAGTGTAGTACTTATTTTATACTCAAGTAATGTATCTTTCTATTGGATATCATTATTATCATGTTTATATCATATGTATTTTTGTTTTTATGTGAGATTTACAATTACAAAAATAATAGCTAACATGGTTTCATATTGGATTGAAAATTTGATATAAATTTGACAAAAATTTTCATTTATGTGGTTCTAATCTTTAAATTGGAACTGCCACTATATTGAGAAAAATGGCAATTGACAACCATCGCAATTTACTAAGATCACTGTTAAGAGAAAAATGGCGATTAGACTTGTCAAAATTCACATCATAAAAAAGTGGCAGTTGAAAACCGCCGCAATTCACCAAGACGAGCGTAGTGTCAAGAGTAAAACGGGGTTCTAGCCCGCCATAATTCACATGGAAAAAGTGGCGTTCAAAACGCTGCATTTTTCTAAGTAGAATGGCGGTGTTGCAAGGGAAAACGGCAAGGAAAAATAGTGGTTCCAAGCCGCCATAATTCACATGGAAATAGTGGCGGTTGAAAGCCGCATTGTACTAAGTGCAATGGCGTGTTGTAAGGGAAAAATGGTGAAAAATGGTAGTTATAAATCGTCGTAATTTCTATTGAAAAAAGTGACGGTTTTAGCGTTCATTGCAGCGAGTTTTTTTTAACCGCGTAATTTATCGAATGGCATTGGTAATTATGATAGTGCAAGGAACCGCCCTTCTTAAAATAGCAGGGGTTAAAAACCACCCTAATGCCCCAAAAAAACCACTGTAATTCACTGGTTTTTTTTTTAGTGTCTAGTGTCTTGGAATTTGAATTTTGGGAGAAATTTGAAATTTTAAATGAAAGGGAGCTCTAAATTTTTAAAATACTAGATAATTCTTATTTCTTAAATAATTCAACACAATAACTAACATAATCATGCACTCAAACTACTAAGAGAAGAATGTCTAATTATTTATTGTCTAATTAATTAAGCATATTAATACCTAATTAAAAATTAATTCTAATTAACATATAATTATGACTAAAAAAATCGGGGCATTACAACTTATGTCCATTTTGTTGCTTAATTCTTGTAGGCTTGCTAGAGAGTGCATACTCTTTATGTGTTAGTCACGACCCAGGTTAGGTTGACATTTACGTAGATTGAACTTTAGTTACACAACAAAAGAATTTGAATCGATGTTTCATGCTAGAAAATAAAATGAAATCAAATTAGTTCCTCAAATAGTAAAGCATTTTTTTTTTTGCTTCAAAAAAAATAATGACAAAACCAGGGAAATGGAAAATGTAATACCTAGCTTAGCATGTGGCGGGATATCACTGCCAATGGAATCTTTAACCTTTGAAAATTTGAAAGTTTTTGAGCAGGGAATGAATGTCTGCAAATATGATGTCATGTAAAGGGAGTCTAGAAGTCTATGATTATGATCACGATAAAATAAATAAAATGCAAGCCATGAGTTTTGTATGTATAGTTCGATACATAGTTGCCAAAAATAGAAAATTTTTCCAAACATTAATCATCCCTTTTCACCGGCCTCTAACGAAGGAAGACATGTTAGAACACTTGTTAATTTGAAGACTAAGCCTATGTTTGCCTTTACGTTTGGGAGTCGCAAAGGTGGGTCCACAGCACCAAAATTTATTTTGTTCAAATTGTGCAGTTATTTCGATTTTAATGGCACCTTTTTTTTTCAAGAAAAAAATGGGAAATTGATTTGCGTTAGAAGTAATATTTTCTTACTTTGGCAGTTGGTTCAAAATTAATATCTTTTTTTCCAATAATTACATAGCACTAAACTCTCAAAGAAAATAGTACAAAGGCACAAACCCAAAAAAAAAAAGATGGCATGGGTACAAGACACTAACCCAAGAACACAAGAGAAAGTTACAGGTGTAGCAATACATCAAAACAAAAAAAATATTCCTTCAATATCGGACATGTCTACCAACTCATCCTTAGCCGATCGAGCAACAATGTGGGGAGGATTCTTCAATATTGCAGCATGCTTCTAAAAAGTAGATGCAATATTTTCTTGTTTCAAAGAAACAATGCATGCTTCCCATTCTTCAAATCCAATCCCATTTATTAAAAGAAAAACTTTCTCAATGACAAAATTACTTTTTAAATCAAACTACCAAATATAAATTATTTATTTAAAATTATTTTTAATTAAAATCAATTATAACAAGATCAATCATGAAAACCAATTCTACCAAACACATTCAGAGAATCAAACAGAATAAGTTGGGTGACTTCTTTAGACGAGTAATTGTAGTTTTAACAGAGCAGTGACACGATTCACGTTGATTTCATGTTTCTTGAGTCACGATAAACAAATGATTGGAATTAATGTCAAAATTTGCAAGCGGGGTGTATCATTTTCCCAACCTCTAGCTTTTATGATCAAGATCCTCTTACGTTCGGCTGTCTTTGTTGTGCTATACTTTTAATATATTTGAAGGTTTTGAAATGAAAAGAAAAGAAAAAGGACAAATAAAATTGGGACTAACGAGCCATATGAAATTATGAGTTTTTTGATATTGCTATATAATAATATACCTTGGCCCCCTCTCATCATGCATGCATGAGAAGCTTTTGTTTTTTACGTATTTATTTAGTTTGTCATGATACAGCAGCCTTTCACACGAAGGGACAGTTTGGTGTATTTCATATTATATTAAGGAATCACTTTGTCACATATATGTTTCAATTCCTGGGGCTTGATTTTCAAGTGAAATAATCTTAAATCAGGGTGAGGGGGCACCTCTCTCACACATATATATGTTTATCATGTTACATGATTTAATTTAGTCAACTGTACATTTGTATCTATTTGATGCTGTTTTCTCTATCATGTTGCGTCCTACTTCGGCTTTCGTTCAATAATTGAAGGTTGTCAATCATACCTCTTGGACATTTTCATAAAGTATTTCACCTAAAAGTTTAAGTTGTAAGGTTGTCACCAAACAAAATCACTAAGAAGCTTAAATTGATGGATGAGACACAATAAATGACTTTATACTGTAACACGCTCCCTCTCAACCTTTTAGTCATAATGACTCTTATATCATGTTATGAAATTATATCTCCCAAAAGTTTAAACTAATAGATAGAGATATATGAATAATTTTATATTTAACACATCTTTCATGCAAATGCCTTTAAATTGAAGCACTTGGTCTTAGAGGCTCTAATATTATATTATGAATCATCTCTCTAAAAAGGCATAAGCATGAAGGCTCTTATATTATATATGTTATGAACCATCTGTCACAAAAACTTAAGCTAGTAAGTAGTGACACATGAATAGTTGTATATCTAATACAACATATTTTCATTGGGATTAATTATTGTTATTAGTCAATAAATTGGGTCACTTGTTAGAGTATAAAATTATTCATGTGTCTTTATCCATTAGTTTAAACATTTGAAAAATATGATTTCATGACATAGTATCAGAACCATCATGACTAAAAGGATAGGGATTTAATCATTATTGTCCCCCATTATGATAAATTGTTCACACTTCAAGCTCAAGAGAGACATTTGTGTAAATGAGCATGTTATAGTATAAAATCATTTATGTACCTCTACCCATTAGTTTAAACTTTTGGTAGAGTAGATGATTTTATGACAGCTCTTTTTGGTGGTCTCTAAAAAGGCATAAGCATGAAGGCTCTTATATTATATATGTTATGAACCATCTGTCACAAAAACTTAAGCTAGTAAGTAGTGACACATGAATAGTTGTATATCTAATACAACATATTTTCATTGGGATTAATTATTGTTATTAGTCAATAAATTGGGTCACTTGTTAGAGTATAAAATTATTCATGTGTCTTTATCCATTAGTTTAAACATTTGAAAAATATGATTTCATGACATAGTATCAGAACCATCATGACTAAAAGGATAGGGATTTAATCATTATTGTCCCCCATTATGATAAATTGTTCACACTTCAAGCTCAAGAGAGACATTTGTGTAAATGAGCATGTTATAGTATAAAATCATTTATGTACCTCTACCCATTAGTTTAAACTTTTGGTAGAGTAGATGATTTTATGACAGCTCTTTTTGGTGGTTTAATTTTTTTGTTTTGTATTTCAGTGCTAGCAAGCTTGGTTTTTTGTTTTGATTCGATTATCTTTTTTATTTTGAAGTATGTCCTTGGACTCCTTTTGTACTCGTTTGCTTTTCTCTAGATAGTTAAGCATATCATAATTGCCGGAAAAGTATAAATTATAAGGAAGAATCAAAACAGAAAGAGGATCTTCGTATCTTTTTTTTTTCCGATAATTGAAGAAAGCTTGGCTCACAAAGAAAGAAGCAAGACAAATTACAAGAGTTCAGTATAACACCTAACCGGCCGGTACGGTGCAATGAAAGCTCAAACAAACAAAAACAAAACATACGAAGCTATCAGCAAAATAGTAACAGAAAACCAGCTCACAAAACCGAAAGCAAGATAACACAACTGCCTTTTAACAATACGAAAAGACGAGGTCACAACACCAACATGAAGAATGGAGGTGACCTCTCATTAGCAAAAACGAGAAACACTTGAAAGAAACTTAGGTCAACCCAATATAAAGCAGCTGCTCATTAGAATAACTTGAGGACCCTTTAAAACTTGTTAATTAAACCACTATCAGAATGGGTAAGTGTTGATTGACTAGGGTAATTTATTTATATAATAAGGTCATTTTTTTATTGAATTTATTTAAGGTCATAGATATAATCAAAAACTTCCTGCCAGTGAGGGAAAATGCTAAATTAAAAAACAAGATCCGCATAGGTACAAGAGTTAGCAACATAAACTAAGCAAAGAAAATACACCATGTATCTACTAAAACTCCTATTCCCTATATCGGTTACATAATAATTACTTTCCGTTAAGCGTTTCATCCACACCCCATAAAGCATAATTAAATCCCCATAATTATCGACCCCTCAATGGAAACTACATAACTCTGCAGTAATGCACTTCACCCAGCAATAATCCACACAATAAACAAGCCAACAAGGGATTTTTTTTTTTTCCGATAGGTAGAAAACGCATGACATCAAGTGTTAAAATCAACACACAATGATATGAGAACTAAAACAAATGAAAACAATACGAAGAAAACGAATAAAACATTGAAGCCAACAAGGGATGGAGTGTAACCCAATTTCAATTAGAAATTACCGAAGGTAATTTTATATAAAATTTGAGACCAAACAATCCTCAATAAAAAAATATAACATTAGAAGAGAGGTTAGGAGCGATTTGTGAAGTCGCAAACCCGATTTTCTTGGACGTGTAAAATGACCAAAATGCCCCTGAGGTTATTTTACTGAAAATGAGGATCGTGGGCCCCACCATCCTCAAGGGGATGTTTTGATGATAATAGGGGATTGTTTATGTTATGTGTGTTAATAGAGGAGAAGAATCTCAATTTTGAGTTTCGACGCGCAAAATGACCAAAACGCCCCGTTTAACTTTTTGCGTGCCAATTGAGCCCGAACCTCACTAAAATGTTTTAAAAGATGTTTTTAAGCTATGATTGACCATTGGTTAAGCCCGGGTGGTCCCGGGCAGTTTTTGAGTAAAATTACCGTTTTGCCCCGTCTTTGTGCATTTTGCGAATTTTGAAATTTTCGATTTATTTAGCGAAACCTAAGCAATATTAGGCTCTAATTAAAGGTTATTGAATTCTAATTACTAATCTATAGTCAAAATTATTTATTTAGAATGATTAGAACCCAAAATTGCTTAAAAATACCTAAATTGCTTATTAATTCACCTAAGCCTTTAATTGTAAATTCTCTAAATTTCAAAGATACCTTACCTACACCTACATAATACATGGAACACACTAATTTCCTCTTCCTTGGGCTGTAATGGCCGAATGGTTTTGTGCTTCCATGCATCATCATATTTGTCAAAATTGGCACAAAGCTCAAGGTATGAAAATAAGGAATCATCAAACATAATTCCATGTTTTAAGCCATAAAACAAGAATATGTTTTTCCTCCCTTGTTCCTCATTAAATCAAAAATAATCCTCCTTCATTTGTCCATTTATGAGCTTCAAATCCTCTATAAATAGGCATGCTTAAGGAGTCTTGGAAGCTTTGCTCAAATTTACACATTTCTAGTTTTTACAAAGCACAAAAGCTTTCTTTCTTCCTCCCCTTAACTGAAATTCTTACTTCAAGTTTTCAAGAAGATTTTCTTTCATTTCACTCAAAGAAACCAAGTTTTTCCTTTCCTTCAAACCAAATTAGGTAGGGTGTTGTTTCTAAGTTCATTTTATGCTATAACAAGTTATGTTTCTAGCTTAAAATGTTGAATCAATGAACCTTTTCTATGGCTTTTTCAATTCGGTTTTCCTTCCCTTTTCTTTAATGGTTTCGGCCAAATGGCCTAAGTAGGAATGAAATGATGGCTTGATGATGAGGACCTTGAGTGTGGGTTGTAAATCTATCACAAGTTAGGCCTCTAAAGCTTGAAAGTTCCATTTGATGCAAAACTTTAAGGAATGATGTTTTTATGCTAATCTTAAACTTAGAACTCTATGTAAAATTAGTTTTCATTATGATTGATTTCAAAAAGTGTTGATGTTCATCTTTTAATCCATTTCTTTGAGCTTGATGATGAAGTTCAAGCTATAAGGTTGTCTTTGACACTTTGGCATAAAGAACTCTAAAGTTCACTTTGTCTTGCTAAGATATATTGGGTTGAATTTATATTTCTCTAAAGTCTTGGAGGAGCTCTAGTAAAGAAATAAAATGAACTTGCATCCATGTTTAAGTTTATGCCTTGCATAACCATGTTTACTTTCTATGTCATCACTAAATTCTCAAGAATGAATAAATGAACTTGCATTCTCATGTTTAAATTTCCAAGCTTGCATTTCATGTTTATGTTTCAAGTTGTCACTTAATCTCTAAAGATGATAAAAGATTGCATCTCATATTTATTTTATGCTCTCACTTTATTTTATAATGGCTAAAAGAATCAACGCATGACATGTTTATTATTATGTCATCACCTAAGAATCCTAGAGCTCAAAGACTTGCCCAAGTATCACAAGCAAAGTTGGAACCATGGTAATAAGAACTCTAAAGCTCACTTTCAATTTTCTTAAGATTATTGGAGTCAAAGAATTCATTCTTTAAGAAGTCTTGAGTTTTGGAGCTTAATAAGATGTAATAAGAATTCTCTTCTCTCTTCATCGGTCCAGGCGGACTACCGCCTCCTTCTATTTTTCTTTAAGATTCTTTTCTTCTCCATTGGTCCAGTGTAACTACTGCCTTCAGTTTCTTATTTATTTCAAGCACTTGCATCATGTTTGAATTTCAAGTCTTGCATATCATGTTTAATTTCCAAGTCATCACCTTAAATCTTAAAGATAAAGAAAGGGATTTGCATATTATGTTTATGATTCTAGTTATCACCTAAATTTCTAAAGCTCAAGACTTGCTCCTTTTATCTTAAGTGAAAATTTTAATCATGAAGATTCTTTCAATGTATAAATCGGCCTTATGATTAAGGTAAGCCTAAAGTGATTTTAAATAAGCTACTGATTTAGTTTTAAAATTTCTTTCAAGAGTAACAAAAAGAATTAGTTTTTAAAAGAGTTTTAAGGCTTTGCAAAGATTTTACGGGATACTAGTATCTTACTCGTACTTAAAATTGTGATTGTAAGCAATTATGTGAGGTTCATGATTCAGTCATTGATCTGAGTTTAGTACTACTGTATGATGATGATTTGATATGTTGAGAAACAATTCTATGCATGTTAGAAGAGAACTAGCACAAAATAACGTAGAGCTAGGATTTAGCTAGTTTTTTATCCCTTTAAATTTAGTCACTGCCAAATCTGTTTTAGTATGTTATAATTCTGTCTAAGATTGGTTAGCCATGAAAAATTTGGTAACAATTAGTATAGGATTGATCCCAAACACTAAAAAATGAAACTAGCAACTAGAAAACCTAAAAGCAAGATTTCTAGAACTCTAAAGAATGAAATTTATACATTCTTCCAGAACCCTTAGAACTTATAAGAATCTGGTTTTATTATGTTTAGATAAGTGAGAATGATTCATAATTGGTTTAGTAATTAATTTTAGCTTCATAGGGAAAGCCGGTAAAGAAAAGGGTTAAAAACGCAACTTCTAGCACACCGTAAACCTTAGAAGATTTACTGCCTATGCTTCTCATATAGTTTAATAATGTTCTTAAGACTTATAATTAATGGTAATAATAGTAATGAGTCCCTTAGATACATAAGAAATTAGTTTGATAATTAAGGTTACCCGATTTTAGAGTTCGGTTTAAGGGAGCTTTACTGTGAGAATTTTAGATGACATCTTTTGATGCTTTGGAATGTCAATTTATATGATGATGTAATACCTATTGAGAATTTGATATTATTGAATGATTTCATGGCTTGCATGTTATAGTTGCTGTTGCAAACAATGAGAATGCTTATGCATGAAATATGAGAATATATCATGATAATTATGAATGATGAGTTGCATTATGATATAACATGCAAAGACTTAATGATGACTTAAAATTATGAGGAAATGATCATTTAGACCCATCAGACTATAGGTGGTGAAAAGGTGATTCTTACCCCCTAGCCCGTTCTCTCAAAAGGGTAGAGTCGGGACTTTAACTTATCAAAAGGGATAAGTATATGCTAGTGACGACTAGTAAGGTATGAGCTCATAACCTAGATTACTCCCAAAAGGGTGGAGTATAGGGTGGCCAGGAAAATGATGATGAAAGTAACTTTAAGTCACCTAAGGAACTAAGTAACATATTATGTGATTATGATGTTCTTCTATGCATAGTATTTATGAGATGATGATGAGAAATATGATGTTCTTCTATGCATAGTATTTATGATATGATGATGAGAAATATGATGTGGTCTTATGCATAGTTATGTTATTATGATATGCTAATGAGATATATGATAGGAAAAGTTCATTATAAATATGACATGCTAAGTTTATGATGCATTACAAGACGCATGATTAAAACTAACGACCTCGGTAAACTATATTTCCGAACTTAATAAATGAATCTTAGCATGCTCACTATTTCATAATAACCCCGAGGTTCCTGGGACGATGATAATGACACAATGCATATGAGGTGAGTACCTTACGAGATTCTTTTATAAGTTTCTCATTCCATCTTTCTTTCTTTCCATCTCGTCTTCAAAAAGTGATGGTGATGTTCGTGATTCCCGTTGATGCTCTCACCTGGTAGATGCACGTGATCTTGTGAACCAACTTATTATCCTTGAGGAACGTATCGCTAGACCTTGAGCGTGAACTCGAATATCTATTCCTATCTCTGAGTGTTATAAATAGGTGCCGTTAATAGATGTTTTTCCATCCATATATTATTTATGTTTTGTTTGATTGCCTACATCTAGCTTAACTCTGTTGGTAGGCAAAATATCTATGTGATATGTAATTATGGATGTCATATGATGGAGCCAATATGATGTGTTCTTCATGATGTCTTCGTTTTCTGCTTTATTTTCGATTATCGTTCACATTATGCGCGGCTCACGTTTTCAATCATGATTTAAAAAAATGGCTCGTAATTTCATTAAGTATTTTCAAAATATGATTAAATAACTGAAGCAAAGAGTAAAGTCTAATAATTAATCAGATACGACCTAGGCGTATTAGGTTAATTATTAGGGTTTTCCATGGAGAACTACAAGCATCAAGCAGCAGCCGAGACAATCATAAAACCGAAAAAAGTTTAGATTGTGTTGCCAATGTTTTATTAATAAAAAAAGATCAGAGAAAAGCCTATAAATTTTGTAAGGTGGAAAGTCTTTATTGTTGTCTAAGAGCCCTATTTTTTGTTTTGTTTTGGGGATACATAACAAAACTTAATTGATCACATGTTAGATTGAAACACACACGAATTGATGCACAAGCCCCCACCCTCCAATAATAATCAGATGGTTATGAATGATCGGTAAGTCAGTAGATGTGGGATTGATAGAAACAAAATTAGGGGAAATTTGTCTTCAAGATATGATCCGTTAAGTGCATAATTGAGAAGGAATCTCGAGGCCTTCATGCGCTTCCTATTACTTTGTCCACGTTGCATTTCTTTGACCTGTAATGATATTTTGACCTTTTATAACTATTGGATATGGTGCATTTTAAGAATAAATAATATCACCATCACATCTAATGATTATAAAGTTGGTGTCTAAATAGACACCCACTTTTTTGTGTCAAAATATCATTACTCTTTCTTTGACAAAAAGCAACTATAGCAAATGTCCGCACAAATTATAGATTAATTGGAAACTAAGCCCATGCATTGCATGGCTTCATTAAAGTTTTTAATTGATGAATTTAACATAAATAGTAAAGTAAAGCTGTTATAATATATGATTAGAATATAATAATTTTAGTATAATCTACTTCATTAATTATAGATTACATTTTCAGGATAGTCTTTATATTTCTCATCCTCCTCAATTATAACTTATTATATACTAGCTGACCTAATGAGAAGGAGATTTGGAATAGAAAAGAAATATGCAAATTTACATTTATTCTCAACAAAGAGATAACAAAGGGTGGCAATTTGTAGCTAGGGATAAGGACCATGTTATAAAACCCTCCCCTTGGCTCACCCAAAACCGGGAACCGGTCATGAAACCTCTTAGCAGTTTGGATTTGCCGCATTGAACCGGTGTGACCCGTCACTTCCTTTTGTATCAAACCCTGACCTTGCCAAACCGTAGCCCTTTTTTTTTTTTTTTTACGTTTTTTTTTTTTACTTTTTTTGTTAAATGATGTTATTTTTTAAAACCTTGAAAAAAATTCTAATATAACTTATAGAAAACGCAGTAACTTTGTTTGTATTGTCATAATTTGTGAGTTTGTGATGTAAAACTCTGAATTTACTTATGTAATTATATTTTGAACTTGTCAATTGTGATTCATGATTATGAAATGTGAACAATATTTAAGAATTTATATTATTTATTTACACTTTTATATTTAGACCTCTTAAAGAGTGTCAAGTTGTTAATTAGCTGTCATTTTATTGAATTTTATTCAACTTTTATATATTTTTATATATTTTTTTTTGTATAAATCCGTTTAACCTTTGACCATGACCACCCTTGAACCAGTGACCCAACTACCCTGTGCCTTTATCAAGTTGATCTCTGTTCTATAACTATGGATAAGGATATAAAATATGATTGATGATGATATTATTATCGTACATAAATTTGATTTACTATATTTTGGTTTTAAAACTAATAAGTAATTTAGAATTGTAAATCTTTAATAATGTCATACTATCATTGCTACACATAGCTTTTAAAACGTTCCAAGATAGAAGAGTATTATTAACAACAATTCAATTCCTATGTAGAACTTTGTTTTGAGAGTTATGAGTTTTGTTCTATAATTATTCTGCCCATAATAATTAATAATAATTATAACTAAATAGAATATTATAAATGAAAATCAAAATTGAATGTTCGAGCATAGCTACCTACTCCTTAAACACCTAATCAGGATTCAATTTCAATAGTAAATACCCTAGGTTCACCTAAAAAATAAAACTATTAAACATTTATTGGGAAGATGCAAACAAATAAAACTATTAAAACATGATGACAATAAATCAAGGGGCTCATTAATTTTCTTTTTAACTTTCTTTTTGGCACTCTTACGTAACTGTTATGCCCTCGATTTTATCTTTTATTTATGTATTTTTTAAGTTGTTGTTTGTATAAATCATTTTTCATTAGAATCACATCAATATTATTATAATCAATAAATATTATCAATTAATACATAAATAATATCAATCAATTATTTTCATAATAACCAAACAATAATATCAATCAATTAATAATTTTCACGTCAAAAAAATTCGCTCAATTAATCTCTAATAATCAAATAATCTCCTGTCACAATTGACTTGGAGTATGACCCACGTGAAGAATTCCATCCCCATATAAGTTTTTTGGATGACGTGTCTTAAATGCATAACTTATCATAATATAATACTTAACAAATGATTTTCTTCTAAATCAACAATCATTTCTCTATTTAAAACATAATATTTAATTACATAAAACTGGAAATATTTAATATTCAAGCTTTGAAAACTTTTTTTCTAATTTGTTATGCAAATTATAAAATCATAAACTAATCCATCACATGATATTAATCTTAAATTGATAGCCTACTTAACCATTGAAAACTGAATCATAACTACATGGTTGATCAAATAAAAAATCTAACCAAAACCAATAGTTGAAATCCATACTTAAACTTTGAAAACACAGGGAAATACATAAACTTTGAAAATAGCTATAGTATCTCAAAATACATGCGTGGCTCAAATCCTACCTGCAAAACTACTAGAGCACTTCTACAACTAACATGATCCTAAACTAAGCTTTACAACAATGCAAAGCTCACCAAAGGATAGCTACGGCTCTAGGTGACGTAAAGATATCTGCACCTACAACTATGAGAGAGGAAGAGAGGGGTAAGTCAAAGGACTTAGTGAGTGAACTCTCACTCATCACCCACATGGGACAACCAAAGAACATATATACATACATGCAGTAGCATAAATCATTTGATATCTATATACATAGCTAGCTAGGAAAACATTTTTCATTCCATAGCTTCATAAACAAGCATTTATAAACTCATAATCAAACATGAAATCATTTTAACTGAGGTGGAAGAGCATTTGGAAAAATATGCTGAATATAATAAATACATATATAATAACAAAAGCTGTAAATCATAACTGAAAGATTGTACTTAGTCCTTGGCAAACAAAAGCACCTGCTAAAAATCATAATAGTCCTTTATGGACAAGCTATGGGCACCTAACTAGTTCCTATTTTTGTAACTGTTGGGGCGAAATTGTCCTCTAATGGACAACTTGATACCAAGTTAACGATCTCTTCACGTTAATTAACTTCTTTTCCTTATCTCTCCGGCTAAACTAGTTTGACAAAAACCATAGCTGAAAGGTGGGTACTCTTCCCTGGCAAAGAACCCTTAAATTCTTAGTATCTGAGAGTTCGGATTCATATAACTCTAACAATCTAACTTTAGCATAACTATGGCCATGGAAATCATGCCCAAGAGATCACCACTTGTAGGCATTCCGATTTCAAGCCCACATAATATGTATCTGATAGTTGCTACAAATCATACTAAATTTCATACCTCTTGGTACCATAAAAATGAAGTTTTAAATCCATATCTTAAACTAACATTTTTTTTTTCATATATTTGATAACTCTAAAATCATAGCTCAAAACACTAGGGTTCACAATCATAAAACTTGGAAATCACATAACATCTTCATTCGTAAAAGTGGGTCATACTCTTGTTTCATATTTCTCTAACATATATAAATATCTTAACTGAATATTCAAAAACATAGCTTGAAATCTAAATCTTGAAAACATAATTGTGTCATAAATCCATAAGAACATATTTTTCAAATTGACATCTTGCTAAATCATACATTTTACAACAAATCTCTTCATGAAAATATAAAACATTTTCATAACATGCATCAGTCCAATTTATGGTCCCATAGTTTTCTTAAAATATATTTTTCATGCTATAATCAAAATTATAATATTTACTAGCTTTACCATAACTTGTAAAATCATAGTCCACATATAATCTCGTCTCCAACTTCATATATATATATATAACAACATAATGCATAAAACATAGTTATAATGATGAAACTAAAGTCATGAGTTTGAACTCACTCACTATTTGGAGCCGAGAGTATATGGACACCACCAACTTGACCTGGAGAGCTTGGAATGGTACCAACAACTATCATAGAGCAACCATAAACTCTAGATTAATCTCTAATAACATCTAGATAGCTCTAATATAACTCTAACAAAAATAGGAAACCTCCACTTGACAATAATGAGAAACAAAGGCAACCCATAACATGGAGAAGGAAGAACATGGAGAAATCTAGCATAAACTAACCATAATCCCTTACCTTTGATCTTAGAGGAGAAGGATTTGGGGTTGGGTTGAGAGAGGAAGAGAGAAAATGTGTTTGGGGGTGAGGGTTTCAGGTTTAGGGTGTGCTTCACGAGTGGGGAGAGTTTTTATAAGGAAGGGGGTCATATAGCAAAACTGCGTCGTTTTGGTAACCCAAATGCCAAGAGAACCCAAAGGTGCTGAACCAAGTTTTTGTCACCCCTATAGTGGTTACAGGATGGGAACGAGGGTTTTGGGTGGTCTTAAGAACCGCTATAGTGGTCCGGTTGTAAGTGACTTGGTCGAGCGTAAGGACGCCTTGACCTCTATAGCGGTCATAGACCGCTATGGTCCTCCTGGAACACAAACAATAAATGTTCTCATTTATTTTACTCTCTATTAACTTTAAAATATAAATGTAAATAAGGAAATACTCTCAATTTAAATTCAAATAAAATATCACAAAAATTAAAATCTCAACCAATCAAAATCCAAATTTTGGGTTTTAGTTTGGAAATCTTTAAGATTTTCTAAACTTGTGGGCCAAAAATGAAACGTTTAAAGGTTTCATAAAATTCATTAAAAATCATTCTTTAACTTGTTTTCCTCTTAGAAACAATTACCAGGATTTTTTATTCTAAGAATATGGCTTTAACATATAGCTCCAAGAAGATATAGGATCCAACTTAATTCAAATTCGACAACATGGGTGGTCCAACAACCTGGGCCATACAAACTTGTCCACTGACATGTGTACACTAGATATTACATCTCCAATTTAAATTTAAAATTTTTTCAATAACATGAAACCATGTAAATGAATTTGATTCACACAAAATATTAATTATAATTATGAGTGTGTAGAACTACTATTTTATGTTTTACTTTCAATTCTTCGTAATTGTTTACTCATGGTTTCTAACATTATATTTGAATAGTTTTTTTGTTGATGCATCTTTTTAATATCTTTTTTTTATCTATATTTCCTTCTAAATCTATATTTCCTTCTAAACTTTTATCTTTATATATATGTGCCTCTACTTCTGTATTTCCTGATAGTTTTATTATTATAGTTTCCCTTGGAGGGTATATTGATTCTATTACCTTTCCTGAGGATGTTTTCCACGTGGTTGTGGTTTTTACTAGAGGACAAATTTCTTTTACCTTTATTTCTTCATAATAATTTTTTAACCAATCAAAGAAATATAACTTAATCTCATTATCTTTAATATATTGATAAAATATTTTCCTAATTTCTTCTGTTTCTTTTTGGTAAAGGTATATCAAAAAACTAATTTCTTAATTCTTTATTATAGTTAGCTTCAAAATCTACTCTTATCCATTCTTTATTGATCTTAAAAGGTTCTTCTTTGGTCAACACAATTAGTATTTATGACGCTATTAGGGAGTAGTTTGTACTATCTTCATAAACAAATATATGCAATTCTTGTACTCTTGCGGACGTTATCTATTCATTCTTAATTTTTATTATTTCCTTCTTAGATTATCTCTCTTATTTGAGTGTTCTCAATCTTTAATTTGGTTGCTTTCCTATATCTTCTAGCAACCATTCTTCTAGGACATGCTTAATTGCTTTTGAATGTTTTAACTTCTTAGGAACTTGTACTAGTTTTCCTTAAATTTACTTGTACCAATATTATTTCAAATCTAGGAGATTGTCTTATACCTCTAAAGTTGTTATCTATTTTTGTTACCTTATAATATATTCTATAAATAATTTAAAAGGGATCACATTTTTCATCTATTATTTCATCAGGAGTTTTAACATATAACTTAATAGCTTCTAGGGTATATTCATTATTTATATTTATTACAAAATTAGGATAACAATTAAAGAAAATCGGTCCATCATGGCAGTTACTCTCTAATGTAGCTATTAATGAATCTTCAAACTTTTTAAATCTTATGTCTCTTAATATTATTAATATGGGGATATTTCTTCCTATCTTAAAGTTTGGTTTTGCTACAAGTTGTATTAACCTTAAGGGGTATGTTTGGTTGGGGAGTAAAAGTGGAAGATAAAATTTCTCTAGATGAGTTTTATGTATAAAATTACACATGATAATTATTTGGGGAATTTTTATCCTTATTTTAACTCTCTAACCAAACACACCTTAAATGTATAAAGTTAAAAACTTTTTTCGCTATGTTCTCTTATCTTTCTGCTTCTAGTATATTTATTATGTTGTTACTCGCTCCTGGATAGCTATATTCTAGCATATGAATTTTTTCATCTCATTGTTGCCAAAAATGTTGGCTCTTATAAACTTCACTTTTCTTAATTATTGTGTAATATCCGAAATATGAAATCTATCAGTATGTGAACTAATATTATTATTATTATTATTACTAGTGAATTGACAGGCACTTGCGTGCCTATCAATCCACATTTTTTTATTTTTGTAATTTCTTTTTTTTTAACTTCTTTCATTTATTTTTGTAACTTTCTCCAACTTCCTATACATCAAGAATATTTTGGGAAATAAGAATTTTGGACACCAAAAAGTAGTTAAAAAGGATTATTCCCTTTATATATAGCATAGATTATTATTATTATATGTAAGTAACGAGAACGTGCTATTGCGCATTAGTATTATCACTATTATATAAATAATAACGAAAACACATTGGAGTGTATTGGAGCGAGAACTATGCACGGTGGGATGCGGGTCGCTTCAATTTTTGTCTTATACTCCTAGTATATTTTTGGCATATCATAGTACTCTTAAACAATCTTCTAAGAACCCTAGCAACCTAAGGATTTTTCCCTAAAGATAGAAACATGATCCCTCTCAATTTTCTCCAATTAATCTCTTCCGTAAATGATCTTCATGGAATTTAGCTAGTTCCTCCCTTTTTATCTAGCCTATAAGTTTGGGTCCTGTTAGGCATAGTTTTCTCATAACATTCTTCCTCCCTACCATCCCAAACTCAGTTGGGTGATAAAATCAAATTATTTATATTTTTATTATATTATTTGGTAGTTACTGGTATCATTCTTGCTCCCTAGGGTCAAATTGTTAGTGGAAATGCACTCTAGGCTACAAACGGTATGAATAGTTGCCCATGGCTATAACTTAGCCATTAAAAATATTTTATAAATTGATTATTATCGCTATTATCATGAAAATCATATTTTAGAAAACTCATGGGACCATTGTTTGTTGCATGGTTGTTAGAAGGTGTCATCAGTTCAAGTTATATTATATTTCAAGAATATATGATTTTATGTGGCATGATATGAATCTTCTCATCAGAAAATAGGTTGATCATTATCATGATTTTCAGTTAAAAGTATTATTTAATTATCAGATATGAACAGTAGGCAAGACATCATAGAATAATTTATACGAATATTAGAAAATATTATTATTATCTATTTAGCATAATATGACCCAATTAGTTATCATAAAATGGTTAAGAAGATAAAACAGTTCATAACTATTTGATAGTTGTCATATGGATAACTTTACAACAAGAACAGATATTATGTTGTGTAAATTTTAATTATACATATAAAGCCTAGCTTGATATTAGAACTCAGTTAAACAACTAGTCCAGTGTCCAATTAAAATATGAAATAGTAATGTTTAAGATGATAAGATTTAGTCAGTTGATGGAGAGTAGTTAATAGCTAAGTTATACAAATAGATTAATATATAATTATTATTTATTATATGAATAACAACCATAATAACAAGAATGTATAATTAATAGTTAAAAATTTTATTTAATAATTATTCATGACATAACTCAGTCAATTAATAGAAATTAATTAATAACTTATGCACTTTCTATAATTTAATCATGAATTAATTGTTAAAGTATAAGTAGTGTTTAGTATACAAGATTAGCCTCAAATTCATGGATATCATTAACTATTATTAATTTTTAAAATTTATTTATTTATAGTATGAGAGAACCCAATACTTTCTTGGCAATAAATAAATAAATGAATGATAATTAATAAGTAAATAATAATTAAAGGTCTAGAGTTAAATTGTTATTATTATCATTAGTATTGCTATTATCATTGCAAGTGGATTAGTAGACAGTATGGCATAATAAGCTTCTATGACGCAAATTCTTAATATCTAAATTGTTATTTAATTAGTAGCAAGTACAATACAAGGTGTAAGTTGCAGTGTTTGAATTTATTGTTGATTTAGTTAGTTTATTTATGTTGAGATCGGTATAATAAAATTATAGCATGTTTTGAAAAAGCTCTTAACCTTGGTACACCTGGCTGCCAGAAGGCGGTGCACCAAGTGGCCATGGAGGCAGTCTTATGAGATGTTAACATTGGTATACCTAGCTGCCAAGGAAGCGTATACCAAGTGGCCATGGAGGCAATCTTATAAGACTTGAACCTTGGCATACCTGGCTGCCATGGAGGTGGTATGTCAAGTGGCCATGGAGGCAGGCTTTTCAAAGACCAGAGAAGTTCGGGACCTAGTGAAATACCCAAAGAGAACAAAGTTATTTATAGATAGCTATTATCATTCTTATGTATATATATGTTCATCATGTTTAGAGTGGTGTTATTTATGATTCAAATATACAGGATATGGTCCCTAAGAGGATAAACCCATAAGTAAATGTTTATGATGCAAGTGAATGCTTATAGAATATGAATTCAGTTTTAAGTTGATTTCCTTTAAGTTGGATTTTATTTAGTTAAAACAGGGATCGAGTTGCATGTTTATAAATTTCATTATTATATAATTATTTGCATGTTCATGTTGTATGTATTATTATTATGTAATTTCTTGTCCCATGTGAGCTGTGGGTGGTTATCTGCATTGAGTTTTGATGAACTCACCCCTCTTTTTTTCCTCCCCTACAAATATAACTACAGGTTTAGTTGCACCACGGTATCTTCTTCATAGTATTGCAGCTTCTTTTGATGAGCTTTGCTTAAGAGTAAGGCTTACTATAGGTTCATGTTAGTTTAGCAGTTCTAAGTAATTGTATTAGCAAGATCCTAGATATGCATAGTTTTTATGATTATATATATGACCTCAGGTTACTTTATTAATTATGTTTGGCTTCATCCCAGATTATGATTATTATGTAATTTTATATTTAAGATTTAAGTTTTGGAACATTTTTTAGAATTATGGAATTTAGCAAAATTTGATATATTTGGAATATATTCTTATTATTTATACATATTAGTCAGTCATGTTATGAGGCTTTCGTGGGAACCAATCCTCAAATGCTAGTCACATTCTTAGGTGGATCGTGACATATTGGTATAGAAAAGTTATGTATTCTTTCTTTTAATTTTTGCTATTTGCAATTCTGATAAGGAACTATTATTATTCCTGGATGCTAAAGCTTCTTCATTATTTGTTCTTACTACTATCTAATTATTTCTTCCTAAATTCAAATTACTTAGTGTTCTAAGTAGAGTTGTCATTAATCCTGTTAGAGTTTTATGCTACGAGACCCTAGCTGACTAACACATTCACCGCCTCTTAGGACTTACTACTGACCACTATTGTTACAAACGTATAAATGAATCTCACTTGCAATGGACTCTAATGAAGATTAACAAATAGAATTTCTCTAAAAACTAAGAAACAGAACTTAAAGAAATAATTCAATAGTAATAAAAACTTAATGAAAAACTTGTATCTAGATCAATAAATATTAGGAAAAAAATAAATAACACTTTTATATATTATTTGAATATAATTTTAAAATATATAATATTACTATTATTTACAAATAACTTTAACTATACATAAATATTAAATAAAGATAAGATAATAATTTAATTAGTTATTTCAATATAATTTTAAAAAGAGTTTAATTGACATGCATGCAATATAAAATATCTTTACACTATCAACGAATAAATAAATGACAAATCATCCATTATGGGTAGTTTTTTTAAATTTGAATTAGAGTTGGTTATAAAATAACTTATGTGATAATTTTCTATTAGTTGATAGCATAAAGATCTTTATGCTATCAGTGCTTACCAATTAATATTTTTTAAAAATATATGTTTTTATTTAAACTTTAATTTACATTAAATATTATTTATTATTTATTTTGGTATTTGATAACTGTTTAACTAGTTATTATTTTATAACTATTTAACTATTTATCATTTTATTACTATTTTTTTAATCATTATTTTATAACTATTTATTAGTTCTTTTGTTATTTACTATTTAAATAAATTACGAGAATGTAAAAATACTCTCTTTACTTATATAACTTAATAGTTTTCTTGGATTTTAATCATGATTATTTAAATTCTAATTTAGTAATAATATTATATTAAAATAATTTTATTATTAATCTTTACTTTTGTATATCACATATTATTTATTATTTATTTAATAATTATTTTATTTATTATATTTTATTTAATGAAATAAAAAATAAACCTTATACATTAAAAACTAATTAGACCATATCTTACCTTTCTATGTTTGATTAAGTTATCCATCATTTTAGTATATATAAGAGGTTTGATGGATGAATTGTATGTTGCTTGCACCATATAGCGAATAAAGTTCTTACGTATTGTATTAACTTATTATATTGTGGCAGAGCTTCATATGGTCCCCTGCCCTCCTCCTCCCCAAAAAAATTCTAATATACATACATACATACATACATACATACATACATACATATATATATATATATATAACTCTATTTAATAAGAAAAAATCAAAACAAAAAATAAATAGGTTAAGAATAAATGTGCTATTTTTTTTGTAAGTTACTCTATATAAATGGATTTTTCCAACTTAAAAGTCTATTGCCTTATATTTTTTATTAAAAATAAAAATAAAAAAGATTACATCAAAATTGAGCATCATTTTATAGTGAAAATATTATTGTTACAATAAATAACAACTATTAGAGTTGAATAACGTATACTGATTTAACAATGACTTTATTAACTCTAATCTCTGCTTTGATTTCTGAGGATACTTTCAAAGTTTTCGATCATGTTAAATCTATAATTGGGAATGCAATTTTTTTAAGTAAAAGTTGTATTGAAATGGCTTTTATATCTAGATAAAAATTTTAAATGATTAATATATATTAAAAAGAACATAATTTTAAGTGTAAAATTCACCTTTATGTAAATACATATTTTTAATAAAGCTTTTGATTATAAATGAAAATAAATTATTTTAAAATTTAATATTGTTGTCAAAATAACGGCCATAGGTATTAAATATTATAATATATATATAAGATTATTTCATATCTTTCTTAAGTAATGTGTTATACAAAAAGTAATTTTTTATACAATCTAAACAAAATGCACTACTTTAAAATTACTTTAACTTAATACATTCAAACTTAAAATTGATTTTCAAATAATTAATTATAAAAAATCAATTATATGCATACTTAATTCATATATATATATATATATATATGTATACATACTTGATTATTGAAATAATTTAATCTCACAAATAATTCAAATACATATTAGCAATACCATATTAGTTATTTTCTTTAAAATTGTTGTATATGGTATAAAAATCTTCTCTTAATCCAAATACACTTCCCCTTCTCCAAAAAATTATCTTCAAGTTTCACTCCTGTATAATATAATACCTTATACAATTTGCCAAACAAACCCTTAAAGCAAGATTTTTCACTAAGATTTGTTTGATTATGTTTTTGGCTTTAATATATTAGTCCCTAACCAAAATCATTTTGCTTTTAAATATATTTTTGGTTCTTACCATTATTAAGTTGTGATATTTATTAGGACCACAATAGACTTTCAAAATACTTATAGGACTAAAGGAAAAATTTTAATAATTGTAAAGACTTAATATATATTCAATCATATTTATAAAGATCAAAATTTAGAATGTAAAAATATAAAATATAATATGAATAAAAGAACTAAAACTCAAAAAATAATAATTAAAAGGACTCAAATCAAAACTACTACATTTATAAGACTAAAAAATATATCATTTATAACGCTCATGCTCCTTTATAAATTAACGACTTGTCCCACAAACTACGGATCTTTTTAGTATGCTTGTCCTCACTCACATACTTCATGGGAAAACTTCCCAGAGATCACCCATCAAAATCTTTCCAAGTCAAGCACGCTTAAGGGTAGAATTCTTTAGTGATGGGCTCCGAAATAAGATGCATCTTGTTAGTATAGGCAATACTAATCAATTCATATAAGACATTCTCAATGTATAGTCTCATACCTATACACTTCAGGATCCCTCTTATTCTGGTGTATAATCGGTTCATTCATATATCCCTCCACTTAGAAGCTGTTGAGGAGTCTGTCCATGCCTTCTTGGGCGATCACTCCCACCCTCATTAGTTCCGGCGTTACATACCCACCGACTTCAGCTTGGTTCGTCCATGAACCACACCGTCCTGGGAGAGGTGTACTTCTTGAATTCCATTATCAAGACATTTCATGACCCAATGAACTCATTTTCGGATTTGTTCATGCACAAAACAGAAACGCATTAAAACTCAAATCAAAACTACTACATTTATAAGACTAAAAAAGATATCAAAGTTTTTGTCTTCTTTTCGGTCTCAGTCACATTTGACATATTTGTCTTTTAAATTAATTATTGACCAAGCTACACGTTCTTATTAGCTCGCACTATTTGGTTTTAATTGAATATTAATATTATTTATACTCACTCGCATAGAACATCGTGTTGATTCATTTCTCATCCACTGTTGGATGGGATATGAATCTCATTTAAATAGGGTGCATATTCTATCCAATAGTAGATGATAAATGAGTCATAGTTGGACCTGAGCAATTGCAACAAGCTATTTTACAAATCCTCTGTGAGGGTTGCTATAGTAAAAGTCACGTAATCGCAGTTTGCCAAACTTGAAGGCTCCATTACATCTATAGGTTTCTTGTAAATCCCAATAAGTTTTATGTTCGCGAGTTTGAAGGGAAAGGAAAAGAAAGGTTTCAAAGAAAAATAAAGGGAAAAAGGGAAGAAAGAATTTCACAAGGTTTTAACCAACTTTGTTCATGAATTTAAAATTGACAAGGAAAAAGAAATAGAGGGTTTATAATTTATTTTTTTATAATTTTACCCTTTTATTTAAATAAATTAAATATAATTAATATTTTTTATATCTAATGTGCTTTATATTAATTTTAAAAATTCTAAAAAATATTTACATTTGAAAATTTTTAAAATATTTTCTTTTTCAAAATTTAGTCACCTTAAAATTGTATATATTCAGAAATAATTTTCTCTTTATTATTATAAAAGTCTCAATTGTTTTTTAAAAAATACTTCATCACATATTCTAAGCTTCTCTTTCTTGTAATACACACCCACATGTATAATTCACATTTTTTTTTGGTATGCAAAAGTTTAGATTAGGGGAAGGTTCACCCCCATGCAAGGCTAGGGCAAACCACTAACCTCTAGTCCTGGCTTACAAGAGCGAAGGCCTGGCAGGTGAACCAACCCCACGTTGGCGTATAATTCACATTTTAATGTTAATATAAACTCTTTGTCAATGTATTTTTGCCGAAAGAAAAACACATAAAATTATAAAAATATATTGCATAAATAATTTCTCACAATAAATATAAAATATATTAAATCTTCTTCCTCAACATTGATCATCTAATTCATGAGCAAAAAATTATGAAATATTTAAATGCCATCTAAAAAAAATCAACATAATTTATTATGTCTAGACCCTAATGACAAATAATAACAAAAGAAAAAAAATCTAAATATCTTCAAGTGAAAATTTAATATGATAAAAAGCACTCCAGACAAGCTGGACAAGATAACCAAGTCTTCAAAGAAGTGAGGATGCTTAAAGCAAAATTCCACTAATAGGTTCAAACTTGTGTGAACTAAAATTTGCAAAAAAAAAAACAACAAAACAAAAAAAAACAAAAAGAAAAAAACAAAAGGATATCTTAGAAACATTCTTGCAATATTTGACTAATGTGTTAAAGTAAAATTACATAAATTACCTTGAGGGCCCAGCAAGATCGAGCACCATCTTAAGTAGCAACTCCTTGTGCTTGTCCTTAGGACAACCAATCATTTCTCCAATCCTCTCAAGATGATCAAGGAGATATAGGAATACACAAGTGAATAAGTGATTTGCAATATTCAAATCTTCCAATAACTTCCAAAGTTAAGAACTTGAAAAATTGAAAGTTTTTACTAAACTCTCTCATACGCAATAGTGCTTCCCCTGACAATAGCATTGCCTTCTTTAAGAGCTTCAACAATATCTAGAAGTACCACCTTTATGCCTTAAATTTCACTTTCATCCTTTATTTTTTTTAGATCTTTTAGCTTTGGGCTCATGACTACCAGTTAATTGTTCTTCTAAAGATAAAACACCATTGTCATTATCCATATTGAGAGTGTCTTGAAAACTCTCCAAATTGACATTATTGATTTCAATAGATTTTGTTTCTCCATTGGGTGACCTTTTGTTTCTAGTATCCTTCCAAGTCTCAACATGTTACCTAGTTGGTCTATCATCTATGCACCAGATCAACATCCTATGATAATTTGCAATAGGCTTTCTCATCGACTCTTCAACTTTAGGCTTAGTCTGTCAAAAAGAAATTGTTGAAATCAATAACAAAATTATTAATGGTCAAAATAAAATAGTGTAAAAAACCTTCATTGACATACCTCAATTAGCTTTGGTCAAACTTCAGGTTCAGTACACCAACGCTTTGAGACTGAATCCAAGAAAATCCGCTCAAGCCATTTTTGAACAAATCATAGCATTTAGAAAAAAAAATTAATAACTTCTAGTGACCTTTCATCTTTTTCTTTGCAAAAAGATCTTTCAAATTTCTCTTGCAATTCTTGAGTTATGGCTTCATAAGCCTTTAAAGTAAAGCTCCCACCCACTTTGTTTTCCAAGTTGTGTTGATTCAAAAATGCATCAATAAGAGCATTATCCATCTCTAGTGTAAAGATATTTTTAGGCTTGACATTATCCCTAATAGATATAGAATAGCTCAAACATTATGTTAGATTCACAATATAAATGAAAGCATAGTGTATTTATTACTCATCAGTATAAATGTAATAATCAAATTAAAACAAGAGAAACCATCATTAGTTCACATCACAAAAACTACCAAGTCCTAAGATATAATTTCATCTTAAAAAAATGAAAGAAACAATTTATGAAATATAATCTTTCCATATATCATCAGCTATAGAATTTTAAAGTTCTCTCCTAAATGAGTATGATCTTCATCTTTGTCTTCTTCTAGATTATTAACATGTTGAGGTGCAGTTTGTTAGCTCCAGAACCCTTCAGAAAAGCATCAACGCTTGATGTTTTGAGTGATAACAAAACCAATTTCGTGAAAATATTTTGAAGAAGGATTAATCATTACTTGAGTTTCTTGAGTATATAAAGGGTTTGTTCTCATTAACATACAACTTCATGAACGAGTATTATTCACGAAACCATGTGTAAACATATTAAATCTCATTCAAAGAAATTTGGAACTTAAATGAAGCAAAAAATAATCTTTGAAATGGGCATTGGTATGATGAGAACATGAAAGAAATTTATCAAGAACAAGAAACCAAGACTCAGATATTTCAGAGTATCCCCAACTTAACAATATCATTCAAGTGAAGATTTCAATCCAACTCTGAAGCAAAGTGAGGATACCACCTTCAATAATCATGATCGTGATATATCAATTACAACAAGCTCTGATTGAGGCATAGAAGATCAAAAGGAATGTCCAGAACTGAACAACACTTCAAAAAGCATATTTCCTATAAACGGTGTACTTTACATAAATGGGAGGGAAAATTTAAAATTCAAATTAAAGTCAAACCCAGTCAAGGACTAATGTGACATCTCTCTTTTCAACTTAGTCAATCGTTCAGAAATCTCATTCAGAAAGCAAAAGGTAGTTTTTGAAGATGGACTTAGAAACCCTGATTAGACAATGGCTTCTACAACTCCAAAAAGTAATTCTAACACGCAGAGCTACTCTTCTAGATTTCATTTCCAAGATACAAAAAGAAGATCAACACGTGTCACTAGAAAAATAGATCAAGGGCAACAGTCATAAATGAAGATCAAGTATAAAAGGAGATGGTGTGCTTATATCTTAAGACTTTTGACGATTACCTTGTACTAAAGCGTTAAGAAATTCTCTTTCATCTTCTATAAAACTATTACAGCTTGTAATAAGTTTCATCTTTGTAAAAATCTTCTTTCTATGTTTTTATTAGATCATATTTTCTTCCTTGGAAGAATAGTTAGAAAGAAGTTACCTAAGTTTTCAACTCATACACTGTTTATCTAGAGAAAACTTGTCATTGGTTCTTTGAAGTGGTGAACACTGAGGAGTAACCTTTCGCTCCCGAATTAAGATTCTGAAAGGCAAAGGTTTCTATAACATCCCTGCTACTTTATGGATTGACGCTGTACCTATAAACTAACAGGGGATTTTCAGCGTGCTTTGTCCTCACTCACACGCTTCCTAGGAGGTTGAAAATTTCCTAAGAGGTCACCTATCCCAAAATTGCTCCAAGTCAAGCATGCTTAACCATGGAGTTCTTTAGTGATGGACTATCTAAAAGAAGATACATCTTTGTTGGCATAGGGTACCAATCAATTCATATAGTCATCCTCAACTGTATAGTTCATACCTATACAGCCTCAGGATCCTCTTATTCCGATGTGTAATCGTTCATTCATGTACCGCTTCACTTAGAGGCCTTGCTAGGAGGCTCCTTGTCGTGTCTTTTTGCACTCGATCACTCCTTCCTCGTCGGGCATTACATGCCCACCACTTTCGCTGGTTCGTCCTCGAACCACACTGTCCGGTAGAGGTGTAGGCTAATACCATTTGTAATATCCCTACTATTTTATAGATTGACGCTGTTCACAAACCAACATGGGTATTTTCAACGTACTTTGTTTTCACTCACACGTTTTCTAGGAAAACTTTCCAGATGTTACACCCATCGCAAAATTGCTCCAAGTCAAGCACGCTTAACCAAAAAGTTCTTTAGTGATGGGCTATCAAAAAGAAGATGCATCTTTATTGGCATAGGTAATACCAATCAATTCATATAACCCATCCTCAACTGTATAGTCTCATATCTATAGCGTTAGAATCTCTCATTTTCTGGTGTGTAATCGGTTTATTCATGTATCCATCCACTTAGAGGTCTTGTCAGGAGCCACTCATTGTTCTGTGCCTTTCTTGCAATGGCGATCACTTTTGTCATCGTCACCACGTTAAGTTTCAGGTCCAAATTCTTGAGTTTGTTGATGAACAATTGTTTAAAGCAATGTACCTCCTAATCAAAGGAAATTGTCGATTATTTGTTGTCAACATAAAATGTTAAAATTTACAATAAACAACTTGTTTCTCCTCGACCATGACCAATCCTCGGAAATCTATTATTCTTGTGTGCTAACACAAAGCAAACGAAAAGAAAGCAAAAATAATAAAATCTTTGGTACACAAAGTAGCGTGCATCATAGAAGTAAGCTATCCGGGCCATACAGTGCTTGATATAATGATATCTACTTTTGCAGCCACCTGGTCGAGTAATTTTAGGTAACTTTCTTTGCTTCGGTCATTTGCAGGTTTACCCTTTACTCGTTGCATTTATTTTGAGTCATAATATTTTCCCTGTCCTCTCATAGGAAAGCTAAAATTAGTGAAAAGTGAAAAGTCGACAGTTGATATCATAGGTTGTTAAAATAATTAAAATAATAATGTAGACATGATCTGTCCTTTGTTGATCCTATTGAATTGCTTACTTTATTTTCTTCTACCAATCATCCTGGTTTTCATAAGTAAACTATAAGTTGATTGGTGCCAGACAAAAAAAAAAAAACTATAAGATGATTGATCTGCTATAGTCGGCTAAAGATTATCATTGCGTGAATTATTGCTGGAAAAGTGCATGTGTTTGTTGTTTTTATTCTATTCATAATTTCATAATTTTCGTTTTTTATATGTGATTTGCCCCCTCTAATAATGCCGGCCATGAAAACTGGAATTTCCGTATGCTATATGAAGACAACAGATCTGAGAATCAGAAAAGTCTCAGCATTAGCTGGTCCGGGGGTCCACGGTGCTTTACAGTTCAAAAAAATAAAAAAGGGATATTTTTAATTTAAATTTTCAATTCTCAGTTTTTATTTTGAGCATTTTAAATTTTTGTAAAGAAAATATTAAAAATTCTAAAATTATAAATTTAATTTTAATTTTCAATTTCTAATTTTTCCTTCACAAAATCCTTGAAATGGAAAACTGAAAATTAGAACTGAAACCAAATAGGCCTATAGCATTTGTTTCCCATCTCTGCATTAAGATATGGAATACTTAGAGCACAAAGTATTTAATGAATGAAATAGGTAATAGGAGACAAAAAAAATTTTTATCCTCGGGATAGAAAATACAAAATTTCTATATCTATAAAATGTGGAGCAATATATAGAAATAGAAATTTAAGTGTTTCCTTTATCAATTTTAGCTTCCAATTTTCAATTTTAAGTTTTAATTTGTGAAGGAAAAACTAAAAATTTGAAAACTCAAAATTTCAGTTTCAGTTTTTAATTTTTCCTTTCAAAAGAAAATTAAAAATTAAAAATTGAAACTAAAACTGATAAAGCAAAACATACTAATATTTTTTCTTATATATATATATATATTATTTATATCTCCATCTCTACTAATTTCATTTCCTTATATTTTTGTCCATTCCCCTATTAAGATGCTACTAGGAGACTATATTATCGTTGCTGTTTTTAGTTTTCCTAAACTAACAGTTTTTAGAGTTCATTAGATTTTATTTAATCTTAATTGACTCGAGACTTTTTATTATAGGAATAAAAAAATTTTAGATAAACAGAACAAACAAGTATTGAGTTAATTAAACTAACCAAACGTTAATTGAAAATTAGTACATACTGTAGCAAAAAAACGTAATTCAAAGTGATGAACCTTCATTGAAAAAGAGAACTGGGATTTTCATTAATATTATAATTAATTCAGAACGCTATTTCCACGTGATGAAATATACGTGTAATGATCTAACAATTTTTTTAAAGCTTTTACTCGTTTTTCACGCTGAAACCCATGGTCGTTTGGTCAACGCGTACTGCTATGGCTGCACGAAGCCGAAGTTCGGTAACATCTGTTGATTCTAAATTTATGATGCAGCTGCCTCTATACTTTTGGGTCCGCTTGACACGTAAGGATAATGAGATAAATTAATACAATATGTATTGATTTTTATCTATTAAGTCTTTTTTAGATGTCTAAATCATGGATAATTTAATTAAATTTATGGAGGTAGGATAAGAATTGATTTTTTTTATTATTTACAAAAGGGAAAAGTAAAGAAAGACAAAACAACAAAGTTCGCACAAAGGCCCTCTCTGTAGCATCATCATGGATCACCTGCAACATGGACTGAGGGGGGTCTTGCCAGTGCCTGAAGCTCTCATTCTCAGAGCTACCCATCTTTGCTAACTGATCTGCACATTGATTAGCTTCCACAAACTCCATGAGTAAATCGAATACTACTCCAATCTCTGGCCCTAAGAGTAGCAATATCCGCTAAGATCTGGGCACACATGAAATTTAGGCAAGCTCTTTGGTGGGAAAGATGGAGATTGGGAACATATGGTCCTTAAATCTGAATTATTAAAATTACAATTTAATGATTATAATAGATTGAAATTAAATTTTATTATACAATAAAAATAATCCTATAATAAACTAATATTTATATTTTAATATAAAAATAATTCTTGTCAAGTGTTGTTTCCATTTTACTGATAGAACTATATTTGAATTTAGTTTCCAAACTACAAGAATTTTATAGAATCCACTAATTTGATCATTTTCAATATCATTTACAATGGGTCAATACTATCATTTATAACAAAAATAACTAACTCATAATCTCATTAATATCACCAACAACCTAACGATTGCTAATAATATTTCTAACAAACTAACTAACTACTTTGGGTGTAACATTACCCTCCCTTTCAAGACAATCTTGCCTCAAAGTTAAGAAAATAAAAACAATTTATTCCAAATTACAATATATTATTTCCTATACAAAACTTGAATGAGTACAAATAATACCCACCAGGATCCCATGATATATTTAGGCTAGCAAAAAATTGGTTTGAATGATTTATTGACAACACAATTTTTTTTTTTTATCAAATTGAATTAAGTCCAAGATACTAACAATATAATTTTTTATATAGTAATCCCTCTTCTTGTTTGAGAATTGAATGTAGCCTGATTGGCCCAACTGGAAAACATCCAACATTGTCCCTTGTTGTGTCTCCTTTTGTATTTCTTCCTTTTTTTCTGATTTGGGGTTGCTTGAACCCTAATGTCATGATGAGCAACCTTTTTTTGATTTGTTGCTAATTTTGCTTCTTGAATTTGTTGAGGGACAACTCCTTGATCTTGCAGATCTTGTGGTGGCTGTTGGTAGATCTGAATGTTGGATTTGATCTCTTCTTCCCACTTATGATTCAAAACCAAAACTTCATTATGGAAAATTTTTGGTAGAATGGGACGACAATCCTGTTGGTAATGATGGAGAAACGCGATTTCAAAAGTCATCCATGTTACAATTAGATTACGTGACTCATAGTTGAAACCATTTAAAAGCTGACCTGTGAACTTTTCTCTCTACCAGTCTCTGTGATCCTGTTCCTCTTGCATCCCAAAATAATCCTGCACAAATGGCCCATCACCAAGCATTTTTCTCATCAAACACAAGGAATTCCTCTTTTGGGGGTGAGTGATTCTTCTAGTTTTACCATGGAAGAACCTCTCAAAAGCACCAATGACAAAACTATATTCGAGTATAGTTCCCAAACTCCAAGAATTCAATAGAATCCACTAATTTGATCATTCTCAATATCATTTATAATGGCTCAATACTATTATTTATACCATAAATAACTAACTCATAATCCCACTAATATCTCAAACAACCTAACTGATTGCTAATAATATTTCTAACAAACCAACTGCCTACTTTAGGGTATAACATTTACCCTTCTTTTCCCTTGCTCCTAACTTCCCCTTCTTAGCCCCACCCATCTCTTCAAGAATTTGTATCTGAGTTACAACTTGGACATCTCTCTGCAAGTTAGGCAAAATTTCATCCTCACTCATATTTCATATAACACGCATAAGAGGAGGCTCCACAAGTTACCCACCTTCATACATTGAAGAAGAGATTTTGGTTGTATAATTATTAGTTGTGTCAAGGTTGATAGGTAGTAGATCAAGAAAGGAAAAAAAGAAAAGGGAAAAAAGGGATGAAAGGGTTGGAGATGGTAAGGATTTAAATAGTCAAGATAGTTGTACAAGAGAGAGAGAGAGAGAGAGATAGAAGTGCCAAATTAAAGGGAAATAGAAGGGATTTGAGATTAAATAAGGAAAAAAAGAGAAGAAAAAAAAAAGCAAAGAGAGAATGAAATAAAAAAGACTAGCAGTAGTGAAAGGCGGAGGCGGACGGGAAGATAGATAGGTGGGGAATCAGGTGGAAATAGGCTTGGAGTGGAGAGAGAAGAATGGAAGGTTGAAGAAAAGGATATATATGTAATTTTAACAATTATTTTTTATTATAATAATGTCAATGACCACATGGTCCTAAACTCATTCTTCCTCACTGAAAATTCGTCATGTAACTATCTTAAGCTCTTGTTGTGGTTAGATCAACTGGAATCTCCTAGCTCACTTTCACAGGAAATTACTTCAGGAATGACTGAACCCATGCAACCAAGTAATATGCAACCCACAGCGAATTGCATAGAGCCCACAACTCACAACAAATGGGATATGAGAATTGAACTTTTAACGCATAAGATTTTTTTTATTTTTTAATTAAATAACAATAAGTAATATCATAAATCATAAAAATATTAAAAGTAAATTAAAAAAATTTATAATTCTATAATACTAAATTAAATTAAATAAATAGTAATAAATAAAATAATAATATATTTAATAATAAATAAATATTTGAAATCATACTAATATGTAATATAAAAATAAATTATAAATTATTAACTAGTAAATATATAAATAAACAACATATAACATGTAAAAGCCAGGATTAATAAGAAAAACATTTTAATTTAATATTATTTTTCAGTTAAAACTTAGATAATTATGATAAAAAGTGTTAAAAATAAAATATATAAAATGGTATTCCGCATTTTTTATAATTTAGTGAAATAATAAATAGGCATAAAATATTGAAATAAATATTACATAATATTTAAAATAAATTAAACATTTAAAATAATAATTTATAATTTTCAAATTATAGTTGAATAATTAATAAAATTTATTATATTATTATTATTTAATTTTAATTTAATATTCACTTATACTTAGAATTATTTGTAAAGAAAGGATAAATTATAAAATATGAGATATAATATGTTATACAATGTCATAACAAATGCTTTATATGTATTATCAAAAGTTTATCAAATTTTATTGTCAAATACAAATTTAATTATTTTTCAATTTTTATTAATTTATTTGCTTTTAAATAGAACTGTACTCAAATCAATTTAATTTGAGAATATATAATTTGAGTAAATTAATACATCATTTCAATGACTCCAAATAGAATAAATTGTTGCAAAAAAAGATTAAGTAGAAAAGAAAATGTCAACAAATTAATTGAAACTCAAATTTTAAAGCCTAATTATTCAATACACGAAACAGAAATCACCAAAGCTTGAAAAACGCAGGTAAAGTCTTTACAAACTTTTGTTTTTTTGGCGTATATATCCTTGGTAAAAGTAAATTATTGATTTTTTCCCCATTTTAGTATACTTTCTTTTGTTTTTTCCACATTATGAACCCAGATTATAAATAGTGTTCTACTCACATTTTTCACACTTAAGTTTTTCTATTTTAAATAAACTCTCATTAAAGTCGAACATGAAAATGTTCAATCTCTTTGATATATTATTTTGAATTTGAGTTGTATGTAACATCCTCTTCTTCATAAAATATTTTATGGAATAATTTATCATATTCTTATTAATTATTTGAGTTGATTATTATAGAATAACCTAATAGAAATTTAACAAAGAATTAAATACTGATTAATCAATCTCTAAAATAGAACTATAAAATATTGATAATACCTTTATGAAAACAAAATAATTAGTATTATAATATATATATATATATATATATATATATATATTATCTTTGATATATAATATATAGTAATATAAAAATATATGCACCTAATATTTAACCCAACACTGCTATGACGCATTTAAGTTAATTATTATTTATTACTCTTTTATTTTCAGTTCTTAACTTAAACTCTTGGAAATACTTTAATAAAAATACAGGTAAATTTTTTTTTGAATTTTAAAAATAAACTGAGCTGCGCATATTGAAGAAACACGTCGTTCGTCTTACATATAAGAGGGAAAGTTAAATACATGTCACAAGCATACACAAAGTATAAACACCACAATATCATGAACATAATCATATCATCATGTATTTATATATCATCTATATCAACTGTTCCTCATCACGCACCAAAATATAGAAATGTAATAATGTCATGCCCACCAACAAAAGTTGAGCTAGGTATAGTCATTTGAATATAAGCGTATTAGGATGCAAAAGAAAACTAAATACAAGCTAATAAAGACCTCTCCTCCCACTACTCCTACTAAGGCGTGCCTAGTGTAGATAACCTAATAAATTAAAAAAAAAAAAACAAAAGAAGACTATCCTCTTGATTGTATATGCACAGCGCTCTAAGAGGTCCATTGTCAACTCCTACTGATGTCGCTCCCAAGAAGAAGGAAGGTAAATCAACTGGCAAGCCATCAGGAGCCGCAGACGACCAGGAGGGACTAACATGGGCACTCTGAGAATGGGTGGCTCTCTATGAATGGACTCTACTCTTTCAGTGCTGGCCGTGACAGTAGCCTTTCCAGCTACCACCCTCACCTCCATAAGGACGGTGAGGGAGAACCTCTTGGAAGAGTGCTGGGAGGGTGACCCTTTGACGTGTTTCCCATGGCTGAGGCGGGGCGAGGTCTGACCGGGCATATAGGCAGGAAATCCCAAATGGCCGATGTGGCAGCGTGGGCGCGAAGGGAACGCTGAGATGCGACGCGGCTCGGAAGCAAAGTCATCCATAAATGAGAGGAGGGGAGAACCAAACACTAATGACGGATGCGTCAAAGGAAATCCAGGAAAATGAACAAGCAAATGGCACAACAACCCACAAAATGGTATGGCCAATTAACTCGGGTTGTAGTGCATGTCCCACGTAGAGGCGTCAACACAAATCACGAACGTGACCATTAATCTCTAAAGACGAGATGGAAAGAAAGAAAGGGGAAATGAGAAATTATACGAGAGTCTCAATAGAGCTTTCACCTCCTAACATGTGTTATCATCTACATCCTCAAAACCTGGTTTCATTAGGAAAATAATGGGCATATATATATATAAAGTTCATCTATTAAGTTCCAAATACCATTAGCTCTAGGCCCGGATCTTGTAGCATGAATCTTAATGTCGTGAATACATCATATCATATATATCATGAATGCATGTCAATGCCATATGCAACATATCACAAGTATCATATTAAATAGACATGGCATAAAGAACATAATCATCCTAACATGATCTTTCCTTTTATTTTTCTTGGTGACTTAGATTTTCTTATTCTCTTCTATGGGGGCCTCCTAATACTTCTCTCCTCTCTGAGAGTTATAGGTTATGAGTTCATACTAACTAGTCCGTCACTAGTCTACACTTATCCTATAGATAAGCAATTCCAAACTCCCAAAGTGCGGGATAGGGGCATAAGATCACCTTTCATAACCACTAATTCCTAGAGTCTAAATGATGACCTTTATTGGATCATTTATAACCATTAATTCATGGAGTCTAAAGGATTATTTCCATGTGCCTTATATTACCTTTACACTTAGCATGTTATTTAAAGGTGCAAACATGAACATATAATAATAGTCATTATTATAACTTATCATTTAACATTTCATGCTCATAAACTTCATAATTTCTCTAAGTCCATAAATTTGGCAGGAATCCGAAGCATAAAGCTTGGAATAGAGTTTCCTAAATTTGCTCAATGTTATAAAACATATCAATCATGCACCTCAATTATTCATTTATAATCACAACATACCATAAATCATCATGTAATTGATCACATAAACATGCATCACATTCTTTGCATATATCATAAACATATTTTCATCAATATCTCGTGAAAAAGTAAACATGATTCTATCCAATATGTCTAATATTAAGGACCAGATCAAGCTAATGCATATGCCATGTTCAATAGGATATATATACAACATAATTGAAATCATTATTTCCATAGTTCAAAAATCAAGCATGCATAGTTATCAATACATAATCATGCACAATTATTTCAAGTCATATAATTTCCAACCAAAGCATATATAGCCTTAATAACACATCAATTACATCTATATC
>JAMLFY010000010.1:3063883-3154883 GCA_030441495.1 Dalbergia oliveri | reverse complement strand
AAGAAAGGATTGAAAGATTTTTGGAAGACCTTAGAGTGGGGAAAATCATTTTTGAAATATCATCTTGGGCAAAAAACCTTAAAAGTTGCAAAAGTAGGGTTTTTATAGCCTTTTCTTTTTTATTTTGCTTCTGAAAACTATTGAATACTTGAGCACGATAATTTTAGTTTTAGTGTGTGTATATACATAGAACTTGATGTGTTTGCAAGGGTGAAATAGTTTGATGTTGTTAGAAAATTATTTTTGTCAAAACAAGTTTTGAATTGAGATCCTGAAAAATTGGATTTGTCCTTGCAGTAAGTGTTTCATGATTTTTCTTAAATAGTTGTAGATATATTTTTGAGCTGAAATTTTTGTATAATTAAGATAACATCCTAAGATAAACCATGATTTTTCTTGAATTCATATAAAGACTTTTATTATTTTTAAAAAACAAAAATCGAGGCCATTAGGGTTGCTATCTGAAGCGCCAGTTCTAAAGCTCTAAATTTGTCCAATTTTGTTATTATATCAAATGTTCTAATGTTGTTTTCGAATTTATTGGTTGTTGTAGACACCTTGAGGCCCAATAATGAATTCTTACAAAATTTTTAAGTTCATTTGCTATGGTAAGAAAATTAGAAATTATGACTATTGGTCGAAATAAGGTGATCATGACCATCGAATTTGTAAAATTTTATTAATATAGCTAAAAGCCTTGTTTCACCTTGAAGTTTTCACAGGCCTTATGGACACATTGAGGTGTCATGGAGAATTTTTGTAGCCCTATTTTCCATTGTTTGATATGCAAACCAAACTAAAATGTGAAATCCAAGTTGTGCTAAAAGTATACAAATGTTTTAAATTGATGATATAATGGTTTTTTGGCTCAAGTGTGATGTGTTTTGATACATGCTATAGAACAATTAAAGATTGGTTTATGAGGCATAATTGAAATTATTTGTGAAGGAATGCCTATATGTAACAATGCATGCATTTGGAAAAAAAGAAAAGTATATGAGCACACATATGACAAAAGAGAATACATGAATTTCAATTGTGCATGTTTTGACATATGGGTAAAAAAGGAGAAAAGACTTATGTTAAATAAAGGGAAAAGTAAAAAAAGAAATTTCTCTAGAGATATTGTGAGTCGATAGACGTACTAGCATTGTGTAATATCCCAAATACGAAATTTAGTGGTATGTGAATTATTATTATTATCATTATTATTATTATTACTACTACTAATATTACTACTTCAAAAGTAACTATATAAGTAACGTTATATATATATAATATAAAGGTCACGTACCTTTCACGCTAAAGTGTTGAAAGTGGTACTTCCATGCTATACGGTGCACACTAGACGCAAATAAGTTCAGTTTAGGGTTATATTTTATACTTTTAGTATATATTTGGCACATCATAATACTCCTAAATTTTTTTTTTAGACTATGACCAAGGATTTTTCCTAGAGAGAAAAACGTGGTTTCTCTCAATTTTCTCTAATTAATCCCTTCGGTAAATAATTTTCATGGAATGTAGTCAGTTCTTCCTTTATCTAGTTTGTGAGATTAGGTACTGTTAGACATGATTTTCTCTCATTCTTCCTCCCAACCATCCCAAACTCATTTGGGATGATAGATCAGATTGTTTATGTTTTTATTATATTATTTGGCAGTTCCGGTGTCATGCTCCCTAAGGTTAAGTTGGCAAGTGAAAGCACACTCCTGGCTACCAACAGTGAGTGTGTTTAAGCTTATGACCATACTTTTAGTCATTACTATTATTTTTCAGTATTATATAAATTATTTATGCAATTTTAGAATGATTTATGCCCAGAAAACATACTTTTATGGGTTATAGAAATTTTACAAAATTATTGTTTTCTATTTATCATGAAAAATTATTACTTTAGAAAGCTCAGTGGACCATACGTACTGGCTGTATGAGTTAGATTTATTTTACTAGTTAGAAAACTTCATGAACTCCAGTTTATATGCAGTAAGAATAGTGAATTTTGTTGCTATTAGTTTTTAGCCAATAATTATAGAGAAACGGATCAGAGAGTTAACGGTTGCATGATTGATCATTAACCTTGGTACCAAGTGATTCTGTTAGAGGACTGTCACCTAGGTAAGGAACCCAATGTGGTGTCCATTTATGGGATCTAGTTAAGTGCCATATCAATTAGTCATTGGCTTAGATTTAGCTATCAAGCTTAGATTATTTATATGTAGAATACATCGTGTTTCTCTACTAGTTATTGCCATGTATTTAGTTAAATTATGGTTTTCAGTACAATTATATGTAATTTTATATAAAATGTTTTACATCAGCCGTATGTATATGTTATATATTTTTGTTCCTGTCTAATGTGGGTTGTGAGTGGAGGCTCACTCACGTTTTGATAAACTCATCCTCTCTTCTCCTCCCCCCAGATTGCGCTCTGTTCAACGGTGCACCAGGATCCTCCCTAGGACATCCTGGCTTCTTTGGTGAGCTTCTCTCTTCAAAGTGAAGCTTATTATATATTATGTTAGTTTAGTAGTGTTCTAGTAATTGTGTAAGGAGGATCACACATGCATTATATTATTCTAGTTATTTTAGAATTTCAGCCATTTATTTAATTATGTTTGGCTTCGGCCGGGTTATGAATTTTACACAGTTTTATGTTCAGGATTTATGTTTTGGAAACATTTTCAATTATGGAATTTTAGTTGAACTTAAGGTATTTTAAATATATTTTAATTTATTTATGGATATTAGTCAGTCACATTACCAGATACTTCTAAGGACCCAATCCCTCACATGCTTGGTTACACTCTCTAGGCGGGTCATAATAAAGTGATATTGAGTAATAGGTTTCCTACACATCCTGGAGTAAGTGTCCACAAATAACATGGCATCTATATAAACGGAAGCACGCCCATTGCATTGATGTAGTGCTATTTGAGGCCTTTAGAAAGGATTCAGTCATGTCTAGATTCGATAAGAGTTTGTCTTTTCTTAACACTCATGATCTTGTTATATGTCCTTTCTTTCAGGTGTGTGACCATGCCACCTGTACTCCCTTTACGCCTTCACCGTCACCGTAGGAGTGACGCATCTAGTGATAATGCTCGCCTTAGAGCTTTTGAACAAATGATTGCAAACTTGCAGATATGATGACTAGGCAACTAGAGGCGACGGACTCAGCCACCTCTAGTCAAGATACCTGGCGACTCAGCCTTGGAGCGTTTCAAGAATGACCCACCCACCTTCAACGAGTGTTTGAAGACTGAAGATCCCCAGGAATTCCTTAGGCAAGTGGAGAAGATAGTTGGTGTCATTCATTATTCTTCAAGACAACGTGGAGTTGGCTAGCTTCCAGTTGGGAGGCCAAGCGGAGTTATGGTATCGGGAGTTCGGAGGAGGCATAGACTGCTAGCTTTCCTTCTTGGGAATAATTCAAGAAAGCCTTCATGCGAGATTCATCTAGAGAGCTGGTAGGCATAGATGATTGAGGAGTTTTTGAAGCTCGTTAACTCAGGCATGATAGTTCCAGAGTATGATGAGCGTTTCACTTATCTAGCACAAGCGGCCTCAGAATGATACCAACGGAGACTAGGGTGAGACGTTTTGTTCAAGGTTTGCCCAGAGATATGTTCCTCATTTCCAACCCCATGTCAGGACCATGGACTATGCTCAGGTGGTAAACACAGCGATTAGCCTTGAGAGTGGTTTAGCAATTTATAAGGCAATGTTAGAGGCCAGGAGAAGGCCAGGGTTCTTGGCTCTTTCTCAAGTGGAGCGAGTTCGAGCAAGGGTTACCATCAAGAGGTCCAGGAATGGGGTCAAGTCGATAAGGCCTTAAAGCCCTTCAGCATGCCCAATGTAACATCCTCCCAAGTACAACCCCATCCTTAAGTCATGACGTCGTACTCGAGAGTTGTTACTCATTAATTAGCAAACTTTCTTAGATATCTATGCAAGATTGCTTCAGTCGGGTAGTACTAATTGTGGATCTATTAAATATATACAACAAATAAACAAGACATTTATTTATTTCACAAGTAAGTACAAAAGGAAGCTCTTCTATGAGCTTGAATACATACATGTTCTCTATTATGTTTACAACCATATACACACCACTAAGTACAACATAATAAAAACACTAACTACTAAACTATTGCGATACAGTTCCTTAGTGTAGCAACTCGTAGTTCTGGGTCAACTGGAGGCGACACGAAACACAAACACATAGGGGTGAGAATTTAACAATTCTCGGAGGGAAATCCCAGTTACACCATCATAATGTCATCGTCATCGCCCAACCACTTCGGTTTATTAAGAAAATGTGAGCATGCGATGTATATCAAAGATTCATTTTAATGTTCAAAAACCATTCTTCCGAAGTGGGTTTCTTTTAGCATTCAATCACTTAAAGCATATATCTCATAGTATTTTAACATTGAATAAATCATCCTAGACAATTCAGAGTAGAGTAAATAGCATATAATACATGCAATGAACTTATCCCCAAGTGACATGGTTTCACTTATGGCCACAAAGATCAAATCAGTGCATTTTACTTTTTTCATTGACATAGGAAAGACTTAGTTATACCCAACGGGTATTTGTTGTGGACAATTCCACAATAGATAATTTATACCAAATGGTATTTGTAGTGGATCACACCATACAAGGGAAATAGTCTGCTTATCAGGGACAAGCTCAGTCCTATGTGATCATCGAACTTCATTTTTTCCATTTCCGAATCACACACAGATCTATTCCTAGCCGATACGTCTCCGACTATAAATTGGGGAGTTCCTCTTTCAATTTCCTTCCCTCATTCAACCTAAGTCTTGTTTTCGTTTTGTCCATATGTCAGAACATGCACAATTTAAGTTTATACGTTCTCTTTTCCTTTTCCAAATGCATGCATAAAGCACATGTAAGTATTCAATCATATTAGAGGCCCATTCATGCCTCATGGATAAGTAATTGAAATAATTAGCATGCATTCATATGCCATACACTTGGACTAGATATCACTCTACCACAATTTTTCAGCCATCTCACATTCTAGCACTTTGGCGATTTACTTCCTAGGAACAACATTTAATTACCATATCAAAAGGTCATTTCAAAAGCCACAAAAATTCTATATGACACCTCAATATGTCTAGGAGACCCTGTAAAAATTTCAAGACAAACAGAGCTCTCTAACTCCTTCAGTAAATTGTACAAATTTAGTGGTCAGGGACCACCAATTCACAGCTAGACAGAGTTCTCATAATTTTTAACCCTAGCGAATGATTGAATCAACTCAAAATAAAAATCATGATTGAACTTCAAGATGATTTCAACACTCTGTAAAACTTTCAAGGGAAAAATCAATCATTTGCTATGTCAAAAAATTAGTAAAATTTGCAGCTTCAATTTCACAAATCCAGGCAGCATAGACACACTTTTGGTTCTGGAATTTTTTAAAGCATTAGGAGTCAAATAAGAGCCCAAGAAAATTTGAAACTAGCCTAAGATGTTAGCTTCAACATATATTTTTTCTAGCTCATGAAATTACCCAAAAATATGCCAGAAAATTCATGAACAATTACTGCCAGGATAGGAAAACCAAAAATCCAGCATAGAGCAAAACCCCTTTTGACAAAAATGATTTTTAACACCATCCAAACACTCCACCAAAATTCATACATCAATATCAACATAATATCAACCAATATAACAAGAAATTTGGACCTAGCTCAATCAGATCACACCAGAATAAATTTAAAAAAGAAAAGGCAAGAAAACCCTACTTTTAGAGATTTGTGGCTCTTAACTCCAAAGGATGCTCTAGAATGCTTTTGCTTCACTTCAAAGCTTCCCTAACAACCCCAAACCCTTCCTTTAACCTCAGATTGTGTGCCCTCAAAGTTGGAAAAGTGATGGATTGAAATTATAATCGGTTAGATTTGTAGGTTATGATGAGTAGAATAAGTTTGGTGAAGGGATTTGTGGTTTCATCAAGTCTAGGCTAGGAAAATGGAGGTTTGAAACAAGTTTTGAGCTTGTGAAAAGTGAAAAATGGAGGCTAGTTGTGTGGGCTGGAAAATGGCCAAGAATGAAAGCTTGATGAAGAAGTTGAGTTTGTATTTTATCTTTTATTTAATGCATGGATGACATATTATATAGTTAGGAAATTCTTAATTCAAGAAAGTAAAATGGATGGCTAGGATTCAATCTTGTAATTCAAGATTGAATCTTGGCCTTCCACTTTTTAGAATGGATATACATTATCCATTTGTAATGATTAAAATATCTTAAATGTTAAAATCGCACAGAAATTTTACCGAACGGTAAACACCGTACCGTTAAACCGATATTACCGAAAATTAATTCAAAATATAAAATTATCATTCCCACCTATTTCTAACCTTATTCCCATGTTTTCCTAATTTCGGCACCTCCAGGACCGAATCTAAGGTTTAAGTTGTCGGCGGTCCATGGGGCTTGCAAAGTTACTATTCCTGGCCCGAAATTTTTTTTTTTACAGGTTCGTTGGGCCGCCCTCATCATTGCTAAACTATTAGATTTTTGAAATTACGATTAATAAAGCTTAAATTAATTTTTAATTAAATTTTTGGTTGTTACATCCAACTGCATCACAAATTCCAAGTAAAGGAGGCAGTCGGCATCATGGACAGGGTTAGTGTTTATTTAGTTCCTCATTCTATAGGTGTGGCGCCAGCCACAGTGTGAGAAGAATGCCTGATGTTTCAAGGAGCTTGGAGTCAAGATTAGCTAACACTACCATGTTAGTTCAATATCTTCATTGACGCCCAGGGTGGCTCTATCGCTCGGAGGCCATGGAGTCGGGTCAAGGGCCCTGGTGGCAGGAGTTAAGGTGGTAGAAGAGGGCGTAGAGGGCAAGGTAGTGGAAGATAGCCCTATTTGTTCATTATGACCTGTTAGGATGCTCAAGCTTCAAATGAAGTGACAACAGGTATGATGACAATATGTTCCTTCAATGCCACGACGTTGTTTGGTTCAAGGTGCTACCTACTATTTTGTGTTTCCTATTCTTTGTTGTACGGTAGGAGATTCCCTGGGTCTGAGAGCCATTTTTAGTTGGGGTACCGGAGAGCCCAGCTTCCTTGTCCAGATAGTGTATAGATCATGTAGAGTCAAAGTTGGTGATGTGGAGGCATTAGCAAATTTGATAGTATTGGACATGTCTGACTTTGACCTCATTCTAGGTATAGATTGGTTAGCCTTATACCATGTTATGGTAGATTGTTATAGCAAGGTGGTGAAATTCAAGGTCCTAGGTGATGAGCTAAGAAGTCTAAGTATAGGGTGTTTGACATCGCGAGCTTGATATCGGCTATGAGTGCACTAAGATTGATGGATAGAGGTAGTTCCTGGTTTTTAGCTACAATCATGGATGTAGAGAAGAGGCACCGAGTTTAGGCACGGTTCTAGTGGCTAATGAGTTTCAGATGTGTTCCGGATGATTCCTGGGTATGCCAGAAAAGGGAAGTAAGTTTGGGATAGAGCTTGAGCCAAGAGTTAAGCCATCTCTATACTCCCGTCCTGCATGGATTTAGCAGAGTTAAGAGATTGAAAAACGGGTTATAGGAGTTATTGGACAAGGGGTTTACTCGGCCAAGTACCCCTCCTTGGGGTTCTCTAGTGTTGTTTGTCAAAGAAAGGACGGTTCAATGAGAATGTGTATAGATTACAGCAGTTAAACAAGGTAACGATCAAGAATTGATACGTTTGCCTGCATTGATGGTCTTTTTGACCGGCTTGGGGGGCAACATGTTTTTCCAAGATCGACTTTCGATCCAATTACCATCAGAGCTAAAGATTAAGGATAAGGATATACCCAAAATGGCTTTCAGACTTGCTTAGGCATTATGAGTTCTTAGTGATGTCCTTTGGGTTGACTAATGCCCAGCAACCTTCATGGATTTGATGAACAGGGTGCTTAAGTCGTTTCTACACCACTTTGTGATTGTCTTCATTGATGAGATCTTAGTGTATTCTAGGAGTGAGGGGGAACATGAGCAACATCTAAGGATAGTTGTATAGACTTTGAGGGAGAATCAGTTTTATGTCATGTTCTCCAAGTGTGAGTTCTAGCTAGATTAGGTGGCGTTCCTTGGATACATAGTGTTGGAGGATAGTCTTATGGTATACCCAAATAAGATGGAAGCGTAGCAATGGCCTAGAACTACAACGAGTTTCCGAAGTCCGTAGTTTCTTAGGTTTGGCATGATATTATACGTGGTTGTTCAGGATTTCTTGAGGATTGCAACACCCATAACCATGTTAACACAGAAGAATGTCAAGATTTAATGGAGAAAGAGTGTGAAGAAAGTTTTCAAAGGCTCAAGATGTGTCTAACCATGGCGCCAGGTTTGGTATTACCTTCAGGGAAGGTGGTTTTACGTGTTCTACGATGCTTCAAAAATTGGACTTAGCTTTGTCCTAATGCAGCATGGCTGAGTTGTAGCTTATACTTCACAGGGCGGCTCAAGAAGCATAATAGAATTACCCATGTATGACTTAAACATGGCAGCAATGATTTTTGCCTCAAAGATTTGGAGGCACTAACTATATGGAGAAACGTGTGAGATCTTCAGACCACAAAAGCTTGAAGTACATCTTTCAACGAAGGATTTAAACCTAAGGCAGCACAGATGGCTTGAGTTTTAAAGGATTATGGTATGATCTCATACCACCCATAGAAGACGATTATAGTGGCAAATGCTTAGGGGAAGGCCAAGGGTTTGGCCTACATAGCTCTAGTGAGACAACGTTAGTAGAGGATATCTATAAGTTAGAAGCTGAGGGAGTTCAATTAGATCTTAGTGATACAGGGGTTTTTCTAGATTACATCAGGTCTTAGTCAACCATGGTAGGACAAATCAAGGCATAACGCGAAGCGAAAGCTAGCTAAGTTGGTTGAGGATGTTCGTTAAGGTGAGAATATAGAGTTCTCATTTGATGAAAGTGTATTGCACTTTAGGAACTATTTATGTATGCCTGAGGTGGGTAAGCTGAGGAGAAAAGTGATGGAGGAAGCCTATGGTGCTATACTCAGTGCATCTAGGGTCATCTAAGATGTATCAGGATCTCCAGGGTTGTTCTTGGTGGGATGGTATGAAGAGAGATGTTGGTGACTTTGTAGCTAGATGATTGGTGTGCTAACAAATCAAGGCTGAGCACCGGAGGCCGCGGGAATAACCATAGAAGTGGAAGTGGGAGAGAATAAACATAGACTTCGTAGTCGAGTTACCTGGGACTACCAAGATTCGACTCCATATGGGTGATAGTAGACGGGATGACCAAGTCAACACATTTCTTGTCAGTAAAGACTACCTTCAATACAATATAGTATGCCCGGTTGTACATTGACGAGATAGTCAAACTTTGGTATCCTAGTATCCATCATATCAGACAAAGGGTCCAAGTTCACTTTGTGGTTCTAGAGGGCATTCCAAGAAGCCTTGGGATGCGTGTGGATTTGGCCACAGGCTTTCATACCTAGACAGATGGCCAATTGGAAAGGATAATACAAACTATGTGGTAGATTTAGGAGGAACTGGTGTGATCATCTACCCTTGATCGAGTTTTCATACAATAATAGTTATTAGGCGAGCATCAGGATGGCACCATTCGAAGCCTTATATGGGAAGCATTGCAAGACCTTATTCAGGTGGTTTAAGCTTGGGGAAACTAAGTCCTTAGGCCTATAACTAGTTCAAGAAACCTTAGGAAATGTCCAATTTATTCAGAGAGCACCTCTTGGCGGCACGTCCAGGAGGAAGTCTTATGCAATAGATCGTGCGACTTGGAGTTTGTGATTGGGGATCACGTGTTTGAGTATCCCTATGAAAGGGGTAGTGAGGTTTAGTAAGTGAGGAAGATTAAGCCCTTGTTTTATTGGCCCATTTAAGATCTTAGAGAATGTTGGAGCAGTGGCCTATGCCTACGGCATTACCTTGAGCTTGTGAGCCATACACCTAGTGTTTCATGTTAGTATGCTCAGGAAATATGTTCCTGACAGTCTCAAGTCCTAACTCCGTAAACGGTCCAAGTTGATGAGAGTTTATCCTATGAAGGAACCAATTGCCATCATGGATAGGAAGATCAAGAAGCTTTACTCAAAGGAGGTGGCCTTAGTGAAAGTTACTGGAGGAACCATCTGGTGAAGAAGTGATTTGGGAAGCCAAAGAAGCCATGAAAATCAAGTACCCTCACCTTTTCCACCTCAAGGTACGTCGTTAGATTTGGGGACCAAATCTCTTTTAAGAGGGTAATATGTAATATCCCAAATACGGAATTTAGTGGTATGTGAATTATTATTATTATTATTACTATTATTACCACTACTAGTTTATTTAGAAATATTATTGTTATTATTATTATTATTATTATTAGGTATTATTATTATTACTACTACTTCAAAAGTAACTACATAAGTAATGTTATTATATATATAGGTCATGTACCTTTCATGCTAAAGTGTTAAAACATGATAAGTGTTGAAAAGCGGTACTTTTAGATTGCTATACGGGCACACATGGACGTGGATAGGTTTAGTTTATGGTTATATTTTATACTTAGTATATATTTGGCATATCATAATACTCTTAAATATTTTTCTAAGAACCCTAGCCAACCAAGGATTTTTCTCTAGAGAGAAAAACATATTCTCTCAATTTTCTCTGATTAATCCTTTCAGCAAGTGATTCACAGAATTTTTAGTAGACTCTTCCCTTTTGTATCTAGTATGTGAGTTTGGGTATGTTAGGCATGGTTTTCTCTCAACATTCCTCCTCCCTACCATCCCAAACTCAATTAAGGTGATAAGAATCAGATTGTTTTTGTTTTTATTATATTATTTGGGGTTTGATATGTGTCCTGCATCCCAAGGTCAAGTTCGGTGGAAGCACACTCCCGCTACCAACGGTGAGTGAGTTTAAGCTCATGGCCATACTTTTGGTCATTATTATTATTTTTCCAAGTATTATATAAATTATTAATGGAATTTTAGAATGATTTATGCCCAACAAACATGCTTTTATGGGTTATAGAAATTTTAGAAAATTATTGTTTTGTAGTTATCATGAAAAATTACTATTTTAGAAAGTTCATGGGCCATACTTGTTGCATGTATGGTTTGGATTTGTTTAATTAGTCAAAAATTTTTATTAACTCTAGTTTTGTATAAATAGTAAGAACAATGAATTTTGTTGATATTAGTTTTTAGCCAATAATTCAAGAGAAAAATAGATCAACGAGTTAAGACTGAGGATTGATCATTAACCTTGGTACCTGCTAACACCCTAACTTTTAACCTAATACACTTAGAGTCGCATTTCGTTAGTTATAGTTGTTACGCCTTTGTTTCAAAACTTGACTTATCTCTAAAATACGAGTAATAAAAATATAACTAAATTTTTCATTTTTGAACTTAAAGCCTAAGATACGAACCACGTGTGCGCATATATACCAATTAATACACGTATGATATAGCAATCATATAAACTTCATCATAGCATATTTAGATAAATCATCAATAATCACAACACAATTCATATAAACATGCCATAATCATAACATAATAGCGATGTTCTATAAACATAAGGACACCTTAAGATACTAAACACAACAAATAGGTTGAACATACACAAGCCCAAAGCTAAACATAACTATAACAAAACTGGATTAGTCTTCACGCTTCCACTGGACCTCTAATCTGGTAGGTGACGTGATTCTTGCCTCCTGCCTCAAGGAAGATTACGACAATCGTCATTCATGTTTGGAGATGACACGGAAAGAAAGAAAGGGGTGAGAAGCTTATTCAAGATTCTCAGTAGGGCTCCAAACTTTAACACAAGTGTCATCGTCATCGTCCACAGCCACTTCGTTTTCGTTATGAAAGAGGTGTGCATGCATAAGATTCAATTTTAAATTTCTCAAATCCTTTTATCCAAAGTGGGTGTCTTTTAGCATGGGTCTTCACAACATGAATGCAACATATATCTCATGTATGCATGGCAATAACTGAGAGCATAAATAACACATGTAAATAACACATATCACATGATTAAATGCACAATTAGAACAATGATGTGACATATGCATATGCAACTTTTACTTTATCATGCTTGAAACTCTTCGAGTTCCTTTATTAATTTCCACCCTCATACATCATCACCAAAATCCAACCAACTCATCGTCCCCAGCGATTTTTAATGTCATCACCAAAACTCCGCCTCACCGATCACCTAGGAATGAGCTCAATTCTAACTAGCCGTCACTAGATTTAATATGGGGAAATAGAGGAGGAAAACATATTACTTTCATATCATGAGTATGCACTTTCATGTCATGAGAAATGCAACTTTCTTGGATCACCTCTCATAACCTTTAATTGGGAGTCTAGAGGATCATTTCCACATTAGCATATCATATAATGATGCAATATGAGCATGAAGTCATAGAATATCATAAAACATATCATGTTAAGATGCAAGGCCACAACCATATCATATACTTTACTTTCGCTCACATGCAACTTTGTAATATTTCAAGTAAAATCATAACATGCCACATTCATTCAATAATAGCTCTAACATGTAAGACCTCAATTTCACATAAATCCTCAAGCATATGGAATACTATAACATTCTTCAGAAACTAGTCATTTCACATCTTTAATTCTAAATTTTCCTTATAAATAATTTTTCATCATCTTAGCAACATAATGACAAATCTCTAGATTAGTAGTAAAATTAATCTTTATGGTCTTAGCCACATAATTAGTAATCTTTAGATTTGATGGTAAAATAACTCAATAAAACATGTCCTTACTTAATAACATATATGTACATGTGTGTGTGTGTGTGTGTATTTCATAAGTCAAAGTTCATTATGTAAATTAAAATGGTGAGTCTTGAGCACTAACTTAATTTTTAGTGATGGCATAAGTATAAATATGCAATGCAAGCTTCATTCTTAGTTTTCTAGATTAATAGGAAGAAAATGTAAATATGCTATGCAAAGCTTAAAATTAAATATGAGAATGCAAGCTCTAGTTTTACATCTTTAAGTTTTAGGTGATGACTTGAAAAATAAATATGCTAGACAAGAATTGTAAACATGAATGCAAGTTCAATTCTTTATTTTAGTGCTCTAAGCCTCTGAGTATTCACTCTAAATCACATTTCTTTAAGGTTGAGATAGGTAGGCTTTGAGATTAATTATTAAGTGATAACTTGGAAAGTAAATATGCTTATAAATATGAATAGTCCATTTCTTTATTTTAGTGCTTAGGCCTCTTGAGTATTTACTTTAAATCACTCTCAACTTTAAGGTTATATGCTTTGAGATTAATTATTAAGTGATAACTTGGAAAGTAAATATGCTAGGCAAGGAAATATAAATATGAATGCAAGTCCATTTCTTTATTTTAGTGCTCTAGGCCTCTTAGAGTATTTACTCTAAATCACATCTCAACTTTAAGGTTGAGATAGGTAGGCTTTGAGATTAATTATTAAGTGATAACTTGGAAAGTAATATATAGCAATATAATGCAAGTCCATTTCTTTATTTTAGTGCTCTAGGCAGAGTATTTACTCTAAATCATAACTCAACTTTAATGATAAATTTGAAATTAATTATTAAGTGATAACTTGGAAAGTAAATATGCTAGACAAGGAAATATAAATATGAATGCATTTCTTTAAGTCCTAGGCTCAAGATTACCACTTTAACAACATAACAATATCACTTGCTAAAAACTTTCTTAAAAATGGAACCTTCAAGCTTTAGAGGTCAAATAAATGATGATTTTACAACCAATATCCAAGATCCTCATCATCAAGCCATGGTTCCTTCATCATATAGGCCACTAAGGCCGAAATCAAGAGAAAGGAAAAGGAAAGGAAGAAACCAAAATAAATAAAGAAGTTTTCAACATATTAACATCTTAAGACAAAGAAAAGAAAAGCAAACTTTAAAACAACTCCCTACCTAAGATGCTTTTCTTTTTAAAAAGAAAAGCTTGGTCTTGAGATGAGAAGAACAAATCCTCCTTGGTGCTAGATGATGGTTTTGGCCAAGAGGAGAAGAAAAGAAGGAAAGGTTTGTCTTGGGTTCTTGATCTTGGAAATGGAAAGGTTATGTGTTTAGAGGAAGGTTTATGGTGTTTGTGTGGTGGTTTGTGTTTAGGAAATGGTGGAGGATGTTGATTATTGGAAGAATGAAGAAGAAGAAGAAGAATTCTTGGAGCTTGAGAAAGAAAGCTTAGAAGTTGTGAAAAATGAGCAAATGTTACAAGCTTTGCCTTAATGCCTATTTATAGAAAAATGAAACACATGGAGTGCCATGGGGAGGAAGTGGCCAGTTGCTTTTCAAGGGGAAAGGAAGGAAAATATCTCTTTGCAAGGTATGGTCTTGGGTATGGTTTAAAGTATGGGCAAGTATGGGTCAAGGTATAGGCAAACATGGTTCTTTAAGCTTATTTTATTTGAATTTCAACATGTGATGGATGATTTTGGGGGAGGAGTGGCTGATTGGTTTAGGAACATTTGGAAGGAGGAAAATCTCATTTTAATGTTGGTTTATAAGTGTGTTTAGGAGTTGATTTGGTTAGGCTATGGATTAGGAGTTGTAATTTGTGTTTTAAGTAAGATAATGGGTAATTAAGGTGGTTCAAGACAAGATTAAAGAGTGTCTTACTTGATTAATGCAAATCCACCTTTATTAGGGAGGAATCTCATCATGTGACAACTTCCATGATTTAAGGAAATTGATTGGAATCTTACTATTCATGAAAATGTGACATAAAGTCTTTAAATCAAGAAAATGATTTCAAGTTTCCCTAAGCAATCTTAGGTTCTAATTAACCTTAATTAACTATTTTGACTCTAGATTAGTAATTAGAATTTACTAACCTTTAATTAGAGCCTAATATTGCTTAGGTTTTGCTAATTGTATCATTCGGCCCATAATGCACTTAGCTAGGGGCAAAATGGTAATTTTTGCAAAAGCCTCCCGGGCTCCCGCTTAACTATCATTAAACATTACTAAAAAAACCTCATTTAAAATCTTTTGATGAAATTAAACTCAATCGGCATGAAAATCGATTAATTAGCCACATAGACATTTTGGTAATTTTGCGCATTAAATTAGCCATTGACTCAAATTCAGCTATCAAACTCAAATTATTTATATGTAGAATACCTCATGTTTTTCTACTAGTTATTGCTATGGATTTAGTTAAATTATTGTTTTAGTACAATTATATGTAATTATATAAAAAATGTTTTACATTAGTTACATTTATATGCTATGTTTTTTTTTTTTTTTTGCTATCCCATGTGGGTTATGAGTGGAGGCTTAGTCATTGAGTTTTGATGAACTCACCTCTCTTTTTTCTCCCTATAGATACGGTTACGGGTTCAAGTTGCACTACAAACTCCTCATTAGATCATGGAGTTTCTTTGGTGAGCTTTACTTCAAAGTAAAGCTTCCTATAGGTTATGTTAGTTTAGTAGTGCTCTAATAATTGTTTAGGCAAGATCCGAATATACATTACATTATTTTAGTTATTTTCAGAATTTTAGTCATTTATTTAATTGTGTTTGGCTTCGACAAGATTATAGATTTTATCAGTTTTATGTTCAGGATTTGTGTTTTGGAAACATTTTAGATTATGGAATTTTAATTGACTGGAGATATTTTGAATATATTTTAATTTATTTATGTATATTAGTCAATCACGTTACAGAGACTTCTGTGGAGACCTAATCCCTCATGTGCCGGTCATGCTCCCTAGCGGTCATGACATTATGAATGAGTCTCTATGAGATTAAGAAAGAAAAAAAAATTAATGATCACGTATAGGAATGAGCTTCAGTTCTGATAAGCAATCTATTGCCCATGTGTGGTGTTATCCATTAATTAACAAATGGTAAACACTAAGTCTTTCCTATGTTGATGAAAAAAGATTAAGCAGAATTGAGTTCTATGGTCATAAGAGAATTCCATGATGATTCATTGACCATGCATTTGCTTTACATAGACTTTTATGATTTAAATTATCTCTTTATGTTATGATTATGTTTGAGGCATGCCCTACTAAGAATTATATAATATTTTCATCCTTATAATTGTATGCATCTTGTATTGTATTCAAACCTTGCAGATGCCATCAAGTGATTTTCATTGACTCGCCACAATTAGAATGGTTATGATTCGACCTGGATTCGCTTTTTGTTATGGCTTACTCCCGAATCAGGGTGTATATATTTCTCGTCGTTCCTTTGCATAATCTATTTTTAGCGCCTACTTCGATCTAGAGTTTTCCTATGATGGTGTGCCTCTACATTTGGCTCACCCAATTATGATTGTACACTCACCTACACTACTAATACCCCCTCAGGGAATGCCTGTCATAGTCATCATAGGAGTCCTGGATGGGTCTTCTTCTTCACCAATGTTGTCAAGGTAGACCACATTCAAGTGGCTCAACGTTTAAGGGTTCCTCTTCCTCTTCAACCTCCTAGTGTATTCTAGCCAAGAGAATACCGTCAAAAGGATCAGCTGGATCTTGACTAAACATGGAAAAACCAAAATGTCTACAAAAAAAATGTAAACCCTGACGCAGTCTCCCTCATAGTGACTAACTCAGTTTGTATTAGGATCATAATGGACATCAAAGCCCATCGTGTCCACATACACAATTGTCGAAGTCATTTCTACCTGGAAATGTATTAGAATTGTAGGAATGAGAAAAACATGCTTTTTTAGTAGGAATATAGGGTGTCATTGATAATGTTTCCATCACTTCAAATTTATTATAAAAGGTGTGCATGCAATAATGTTCAATTTTATGTTTGAAAATATCCTTTATGAAGTAGGTTGCTTTTAAACATAACACTTGTGATAACATACATGCATACATGTGAATACCATATTGTTTAGGTATTTTTTCGAGTATAAGAAAAATAAAGAAAAAAAATCATTTCCTGTTCCATTAGCATATTATTTTCCCTTTAAAATTGATTTCTTTAATTAATTAGTATTAGTCAAATCTTTTTAATTAGCTCAATTAGCATTCATTTTTAACACAACTAAATCCAATCCTCAATCAAATCAAATTCCCAATCAATATCAAAAAATAAAATCAATTAGGGATCAGCGGTTAATCCACCTGTGTGTACAAATCAGAGCAATCAGGAGGACGTGGGGCCAAAAGCCACAATCATGATATCCCATCATCATTGCCACTTTAGCCATGCATAGTGGCCACCATCAATACCACCATACAACCCCTAAAGCTCAACCTTCCACCTTCAACCATCACCATCAACCATTTTAACATAAACCCACCATTCCAAAGTCACCATTAATCATCTCATCAACCTCTAATCGTCTCAAATGCCCATAACAGCCACAACCACCATCACCATTCATAACCCAACCAAGATCGAAGCCCTAAATCCATCAAAAAAGAAGGAAAAACACAAAGAACTTTTGCAACATAGCCTCTGCCGTCATCTCACCACGACCCTTTTTCCAGCAGCTGTGTTGCTAAACTCAAACCACCACGCAACCCGTTGGGGAATTGTCTCTGCCTTATAGGCGCTGTTGCGCATAACTCTACCCTGCATCATTGATTCCGAAGCCAACACAAACCGCCGTTGCTAAGAGCCTGCCATGCAGCCTCCATGTCAATGACCTTGTTTGTCACCGTTGCATTACCTCTTCATCTCCCTGTTATGTTGCAACAACTTAGACCTGGGGAATTAGATTTAGGAATTTGGGGTTTTGCTTTCCTTTTGTGAGTTTGGGTTTATGTTTTTGGGTTAGTTTTTTTTTAAAATTTGGGTCATATTTCTTAGTGTTTGGGCTATCTTGCTTAGTTTATTTTTGCATATAAGGGTTTTGGGCCTTAAGTCTTTGGGAATAGTTTTTTTTTTTCATTTGGGTCTTTTATTTTGTTTGGGTTTTGTTAGGGGTCTAGTTCTTTTTGTTAGAGTCTTTCTTGTTTCTTTTTTTGTTGGGCTGGATTTCTTTTAGGTGTCTTGTGAAAATTAAAAAAAATAAAAAGGTTTATTTTATTTTGCAACAATAAACAATTATGACTGAGAAGGTAGTGCTTCCTTTTATTAATGTTGAATTGTAAAGGTTTACTAAATAGCCCAATGCTGCCTTAAATTTACTGCAAAAAATAGATTTATTTCTTTCTTGCCTTTTTGGGCTAAAAGTTCTCTTTTAAATAAAATCAACCCGCACACATTCTTTTTCTCTTTAATTAAAATCAATCAACACACAATCATTTTTTCTATAAGAATGATGTGTCTTTGAGTTTCACATTGTACTAGAGAATACATCGGCATAAGCTACACTAGTCAAGCCAAAATTAATTTTTCTTAAATTTTGTTCTTTTACTTTGATTTCTCTCATTTTTTATTTGCACATAAATTTCATTTTTCGGTACATAATTGTGATTTTCATTTTGGGGAAAAATAAATATTTTTTTGAAATTATAAATTAATTTGCATAATGAGCTCTAGAGTAACTGTATTTATATGAATATATTAGAGGTGTAGTGTGATTAAGTTTTCATCCTTCCCTAATCATAATTAGACTTCTGAACTCAAATCTTTTTCAAAAAGACAAGTTTTGCAAATCAAAATTTTTTCAATTTTAGCCATAATTAACATATGTGGTGACTACAAACATTATTTTTTGGTTGTCATTTTCATCAGTGCCTTGGAGTGTTGTGACAGAAGAGATGACTAATCCAATTTCCCTCAAAAACTCCCTCCACTATAAACCGAACCTAACTCCATGAAATCAACGACACACAGTAAGTAGTAAAAAGAAGGAGATCCAATGGCTATAATTCAAAAGTTGTCATACCACATTTAATGCATGCTCAATAAAGCGCCACATAGACATGCACGTTTTCCAAAGAACCATGCACAAGAAATGAAGCATCTCAAAGAAGACATTGACGAAAAGTTCGAAAGAAGCGAGTCCAAGTTTACGAGAGAGCTTAGAAAGATAGTGACTAATAAGTCAACTCATTAGACTTGAGTAACATAAGCTCGGAATATCCCTGTGGAATAAAGCAAACTTGAGGGCTATGGACCAAGCGTGTCTTGAGCTACCTATAGCTTAAACATTCACACTAACTATGGGCTCTCAAGTGGAAAGGCCAAGCCTGACCTAGCTAGACTTATGAGTAAGGACTCATAACTGAAACTAGAACACACGCAGCTAGATCTCCTCAAATTAAAGCTTGAGAAGATAATTGGTTACAAGGAAAGATCTCCTAAGATATCCTAAGAGATGAATTTGTTACCCTGAGAATAAGGATCAGATCACAACAAACTCCTCTATATAAGAACAACTTTAACTCATAACCAAGTAAATAATATCTCAATTATCACTCTCCTAAGTAAGACCTCTTTGACTTGAGCGTAGAGTCCTTGCAAGTCCTTCCCATGTGTTGGAAACTCGAAGTCCTATTAGCCATAACTAGGATGAGCCAAGAACTCCCCTTCAAGAAACATGTGAGAACATATGTATAGATAGAATTTAGGGGTATAGTGCACATAATTTAAGGGATAAATTAAATTTTTCCTATATATATATATATATATATATATATATATATATAGCAATAGACCCCACACGATGTGCGGCTATGAATTATCTTAGAAATTAATATAAAGATTTTAACTAAAAAAAATTTAAAATTAAATAATTAAGAGGCACAAAGTAATGTAAATAATAATAAATTTCATATATGTACTACTATTCTAGTTTATGTGAAGGGTAGTGTTTATAATAATAAATGATATCATAGTAAATTATATTAACCTCTTTTGAGCTTTAGTATAATTACATTTGTCACTTTTTTATTTTATAAAATAATATTGACTTCCCCTACATATGTTAATTAGTGATAAAAAAGATAACACGTGACATGTATATGATTATTAGTGGCAAAATTATAACATTTTGATAATATTTAATATATATTGACTAAATACCTCTTAATTATCATAAATTATAGTTATAAGTTTTATCTCTATGTGATAATAAAACATATTCAATCAATATGTTAAATGTTATCAAAATATTATAATTTTATTATTAATAATTATAATATGTTATCTTTTTTTAATTTAAATTAACAAATCATTATTTGCAGGGCATAATAGTGTAATTTTAATGAAAATTTTATACATCTCTAAAAATTTACAAGTATTTACTGAAACCCTTAACATGAGTTTCTTTTTCTAAAGAAAGATTATCAAATATTGGATTTTTTTTTTATATTTTTATCTTGTTTTAACAAAACGGGCAGTTGTGCCAGTTCCCCTTTTAGCGCCGCCCACTCACATCCAACCCCGACGCGTTGCCGGTAACCTTACTCGTTAAACTGAAATCCTTCACATGAACCGTTAATATTGTTCTATAGTTTGTGATTCCCTCAAGGTTCTTTCTGTCTTGTTTGCTGGACATTTGGATCCCAGCCTTTTTGAAATTTCTTTGCAGTTCACTTCCTTCCAGTGGATAGTATATGCTCAATAAGAAAATCAGAAGTCATCTATTGTTTTCAAATGCATTAACTAAAGTCTTGAATATTTGCGTTGAAGTTTCATAGCAATTATTAATTGTTGCAAATATCTATCAATGCACAAATAACGCTTAGTTAATTTGTTACCCTAAAATACTGCACATCTAATTTTTGTTTCTTTTGGACGGAAAATTTGACAAGCAAGCAAGTGGCACCGTTTGATGGTGGTTCACCACTTTGTCCAGGGTTTTAGTAATATTTGGTTCTTGGATTTAAGGGCAACGTATTGAGTCATGGCGAATGCTATGGTGTTGTTGACCGCCAATTCGGTGTTGTTGTTTGTGGAATCCAATGAGGAGGTGATTTGTGGATTGTGGGGTCCACATAAGCAAAGAGTTGGTATGGGTAATTAAAGAAAAATGATGCAACTAATGATATAGGTTAGTAAGTGTAAATTAAAATTTTCTTGGTAATAAAATTTTAAAAAAAGTGTCCAGAATCTCCAGTGGACAAAGGATGGCTTTGCCACCACTATCCTAACACCTCCGCCGTTGCAACACCAACTTCGGCGCATCGACCACCGCAATGCCATTCAACGCAATGCATAAAGCAAAGGGTCGTCGCGTGCCTCACCAAGCTCTCGGTCCGCGACACTCACTCCCTCGCCACCGTCGAGCCCGAGTTCATCTCCCGCAACCTCGACCCAACCACCACGACAGCGTTTTCTCCTCCATATATGTTCCTCCGACTCAACTCTCGTCCACAGCGATGTTCATTGATCAGGATGCAAATGTGCAGATTGGAGCGGTCCTGTGCCTCGCTGCCGCAATCGAAAGGGCTCTGATCCGGAATCGGCCAGGCTGGTGAAGCTGCTGCCAAGGTTCGAGAAGCTTCTGAAGCATCGTGAGAGGTTCAAGGTGAAGCCGGTGCTGAGAAATTTGGTTCCCACAGATGTATTTTGCATATCTGTACACATTATATCCACATGATGGAAGAAAATCACCGTACAACCCAGCGAGATTTTAGGAAGTGGGCATAATTGTGATTAATCATAGCATTAAGCCCTTCTGAAATGGAGAATGTGGGTTTTTTTTAAAAAGAAATTGTTGGCGAACTTTTTAGTTCCTTAATGGTGGTTATCTCCAGCCAACCACCAGCATCCTCCAAGGCCCTTATTCTCCTCACTCCAGCCATCCCATTGAACCCAAAGAAATTAATCAACAGGAAAAAAAAAAAAAGAAATTGATGAAAACCCCATTGACCTGCTGTGCAACCTCAAAATGGAACGGCAAGTTGATATTCTGCAACCTCGTTAGCAAGTTCTCGTCCATTATCTTGCTTGAACAAGCCTTAATTCGTAATTATCTTGCAGTATCACACAAAGTGGATCAAATTGACTTTAAAACAAACTCATCTACCGTGATTCTTGAAGCAACAACATATTATCCATCATCATTCATTAATAAAATTATCCGTAGTTTTTTTCACCAAAAAAAAAAAATTGATAATGGCATTGAATGTTGGAATAAAGTGGCTGATGAGGAACCCTTTTTAAAAAGGAAATAAGGGGTTGGCTGAAAATCGGCATAAAAAATTGAATGAAAAATAAGGGGAGAAGTGGTTGGGCAAAAAGTCACCGTCCATGATGAAGGTGCTTTTGGGTTAACCATGAAGTTGTGGATGCATACCATTTATATTGACTTTGGTTCGTAGAATGTTGGAATTTGCCATATTCATTGGTGTTTAATTTGATGATTGCTGTCGGCGGGGAAGGGGCCGGCTAGGTTGGCGAGGAGAGGTCGAGGGCATGTGATGCCCAACCAGGAGCAGAGGGGGGGGGCCATGGATGTTTCAGGAGGAAAGCCTAAGTTGGTAGAGGGACAGTCTAAGTTGGTAAAGGGACAGCTGTGAGGAGTTGAGTAGTAAATGTTTAACACAAATTAAGTTTTTATTTTCTTGAAGTTTTAACATAAATTAAGTTGTATTGGGGGTTTATACTTGTCTTTTTATATGTCATATATCTAAATTAATTAAGCACAAAAACCGACTGGAACCAGTCAAGGTTCGGAACATGCTTTAGTCGGAACACTGTAAACGCGACCATGGCGTTGGAATGTGTTTCAGCTCAGTATGTGGCCCAACGTGGGATCTTGTTTGCTACATCGAAAACTTCTGCCTTGCCAATCTATTGAGACTGGCCATCGTTTTTGTTCTGCTATATGGTGGTGAGTTCAACAATTTTGTGATTTGGTCACAAACGTATCTTTCTTTTTTATGTTATCAAGTTATCTACATAAATTTTAGATTGCAACATCTTCCTTTTTACACAACATCAAGTTAGGCTGTTTAGTTTGACATATATGAAAAGTGTGCTCTGTTTTCTTGCAGTTCTGTTGTTCTTCTATCTGTTGCATAAATTGGGCATATTTGGATGTATTGGCTGGACTCTTGCAAAGTGATGTGGGTATGCTGCTCTTCTTCTTGTTGCATACGGGAGTATGCTTGCACTTCTTGTATGTTAAACTACACAAACTTAGAAGGAGGAGGAGAAGGCTCCAAATGGGCATAGATGACAGGTTCTACTCCACAATTGGAGAAGATTATAGTGATGAAAGCCTTTCATACCATTTCCAGCACCTGCAGAAATAAGGTCATTTTCGCATAGAAGGGGGGTCTATATAGGGTCTCACTTAAGGAAGTCTTTGCGGCCTAGGAAAGATCTTGCGCGAGTTGAAATTAGTAGAAATCTTAGTTATAAAAATAAAAGGCATCATAGTAGTAAAGATCCCAGCTACACAAACGATGCTATTAGGCATGGCAATTACAAAGGCACCGTTCATGATACCAAGGTAACCAGAACATCTAATTAAGTTCGCTAGAAAAGGTATAAACAATAAGAAAAGAATAAGTAGAAGATAGATGTAAGATAAATTTTCACCATATAAATTAGACACCATTATAAAATTAGGATAAAAACACACCTGAATTGGCCATGAGAAAATGGTGATTAAAACGGAAGCGTTCCTCTTGCCAAACCTTCTCCCTATCCACTCTATCACAGGCGGAGCTATTGATGGGCAAGCCAAAATGCGTATCAAGTGGTGGTAGGGAGGGGATTAGCCTTGTATTTATAACCTTAACAGGCTCTCCCATCAAGAGTCACTGCCAGACAAAAAATAACCCTAATGGGCTTAAAATAATGGGCCTACACTATGCCGCCTAACCACACTAACTTTTAATAATAGGTGCAACACAACATGGATCAATTATAATTATTAGGCTTATCGTGCATGTCTACAATTAAGATCATATCGTCAACCCAATTTTCACAAAATAAAATTCACAATTAATTGTAGCCCACACAAGAAAATTCCAACATTCTCCCACTTGGGCAAAATTAATTGTGCTTTTAAGTTCTTTTACAAACATTTCGAAAAAGACTCTAGGGTTGAACAACTAAGGAAAAAAGACAATATGTGGCCACATTTAAAATATATATGATCTATAGACAACACCTTTCATATGACTCCGTCAAATAATGTCAACTATATTGAATCATGGCAGTCATTGATCACTTATTGACACAACTTCTTTCCATGGTCACAAACACAGTTCTACACTATTGACACAAGTCTTAGCGTGGTAGTGTAGCAAGAAAAAACAACATCAAAAAAATATCCGAAATATATGTTGTTTTCTTGTCGTCCTCCAATTTCTCTTCAACATGCTTGTTTACAATATAAGCAAGAGAAAATTCAATCATGCTGTCTCACATATCTATCATGGTGTTTATGAAAAGACAGAATCTATATACTTGAGTATAACACCAAACTCAAGTTCATTAATACAAATATTCACAAATGCATTATCAAAGTTGCAACTTTAACTACAACATGCGAATATAATATAAAGAACATATATACCAAGTTTATTATATAAATCAATGACAGAAAAAGGTAAGATTATACACAATACTCCCACTAACCAAGAACATCGAAAGAACTCAAGACACCCATATTCACAACATGTTTATGAAAACATATGGGCCTTAAACCCTTGGTTAAGAGGATCTGCTATCATTGATTCGGTATCTATATGTTCAACTATTATCTTCTCTCTCTCACCAAATCTCTTACTGTCAAATACTTCAACTCCAAATGTTTAGACCAACTGGTTGTCTTATTATTCTTTGTGAAGAACATAGCTGCACTATTATCACAATAAACCAAGATCGGTTTGGAAATGGAGTTAACAATCTGAAGCCCAGTAATAAGATTTCTCAACCAAACAGCTTGAGTGGCTGCTCCATAGCAAGCAATGAACTCAGCATGCATAGTAGAAGAAGCCGTTAGAGTTTGCTTAACACTCTTCCAAGACACAGCACCTCCAGCTAACATGAAAACATAGCCCGAAGTAGACTTCATATCATCAGCACACCCCAAGATGAATCAGGTATAACCTACTAATTCAAGACTCTCAACATTCCTATACACAAGCATAAAGTCTCTTGTTCGTATCTCATCACCTTTTTAACAGCTGTCCAATGTGATTCCCAGGATTAGAAAGATACCTTCCAAGAACAGACACTATGAAGGCTATGTCAGGTCTTGTACAAACTTGAGCATACATCAAGCTCCCTCCTGCACTTGCATAAGGAATGTCCTTCATTCTCGCTTTCTCAATATCATTACTAGGACACGAGATTTGCTAAATTTTTCTCCTTTGACCACTAGCACATCACCAGGCTTACAACCTCCCATGTTGAAGCGATCTAATATTCTATCAATGTAAGCTCTCTAAGATAACCCCAACAAACGACGTGCTCTATCTCTATGTATCTCAATGCCTAACACAAAAGAAGCTTCTCCAAGATCCTTCATGTCAAAAGCCTCACATAACATTTTCTTGGTTTCAACAAGCAACCCAAGATCACTCCTGGCAAGTAGAATGTCATCAACATAAAGAACAAGAAAAATAAATCTACTCCCACTCACCTTGAGATAGATACACTGATCAACTTGATTTTCTATGAAGCCGTGTGAAGTAACTACCTCATCAAACTTCAAATACCATTGACGAGAAGCCTGCTTTAGACCATAGATAGATTTCTTCAATCTACAAACCATGTCCTTTCTTTCAATATCAGCAAACTATCGGGTTGAACCATATATACCTCTTCAACCAGATCACCATTTAGAAAAGCTGTTTTGACATCCATCTGATGTAGCTCCAAATCATAGTGAGCAACAAGGGCCATTATAACTCTAAAAGAATCCTTTGAAGACACAGGAGAGAAAGTTTCTGAATAATCAATTCCCTCCTTTTGAGTAAAGCCTTTCGCCACTAATCTAGCTTTAAAACGCTCAATTTTACCTTTGGAGTCCTTCTTGGTTTTATAAACCCACTTGCATCCAATGGGTTTGCAATTTCAGGAAGTTTGACTAGCTCCACACTCCATTGTTGGCCATTGATTGCATTTCCTCCTTCATAGCATCTATCCACATAGAAGATTGAGGACAAGATACAGCATCCTCAAAAGTTATGGGGTCAACCACTTGTCCAATATCGTAATCATGCTCTCCAAGGTAAACATAATAATCATTTGATATTGCAGGTCTTCTTTGTCTCTCTTGATCTCCTAATAGGGGCCTCTACAAGAGCCTCTATAGGTTGAGGAACTTCTATAGGATGAGGAACCTCAATAGGTTGAGAATCTCAACATGGACAGCTGGATCATCAATAGGAACATCATGTCTTTCCATAGGCATGACAACATCATGGAAAACTGGCAAGGGCAATGAAACTGTCTTCGCAGGTTTGGATGAACATCATTAGTTGGAGGAACTTCAGCTTCAACAACATCATATTCAAGAAATTTTGCAGTTAAAGACTCCACAATCTTATGACCTCTACTAGGACTATAGAACTTGTAGCCTTTTGCATGGTCTGGATACCTATGAAAAAACCGACTAGTTCTTGGGTCAAATTTTTCTCTGTAGGGTTATACAATCTTACTTCTCTGGACATCCCCAAACTTGAAAGTGGTTAAGGCTAGGCTTTCTACCGGTCCAAAGTTCAAAAGGTGTTTTAGGAACAATTTGGAAGGGACCCTATTAAGAATATACAAGGAGTTTAAGACATTCCCCCACAAAAAACTGGCAATTTGGTCCTACTCATCATGCTCCTCATCATATCCTTAAGGGTGCGATTACGCCTTCGGCCACCCCATTTTGCTCAGGACTACCAGGCATGGTATATTGGGCAACTATCCCACATTCTTGTAAGTATTTAGCAAACGGGCCCATATGCTGCCCAGAAACATCATGTTTACCATAATACTCACCTCCTCGGTCAGACCTCACAATTTTGATGACTTTTCCCAATTGCTTTTCAACCTCAGTTTTGAAAATTTTGAACTTTTCTAAGGCATCCGATTTTTCTTTAATCAAGTAAAGATAGCCATATGAGAAAAATCATCAATAAAAGTGATGAAGAACTTATTTCCACATATTGTAGTAGAATAAGGCCCACTAATATCAGTGTGAATAATCTCCAAAAGGTCTGAACTGATTTGCCCCTTTCTTTTTAGTCTTGGTTAGTTTTCCCCTAATGCAATCCACACAAATCTCTACATCATCAAAAAGGAGCGATGGAAGAATATCATTTTTAACCAATCTATTAATCCTTTCCTTGGAGATATGTCCTAAGCGTTTATGCCACAAAGTGTAAGATTTATCCTTAATTCTAGCACGCTTTGCAGTTGAAGATTCAACAACTAAAGAAGCATAAGGATCATCCATGGCCAAACACAATTTATATAAACCATTATCCAAAAAACCATGTCCCAAAACATTAGAATCACGTATCAAATTGACTTTTCCACCACCAAAATTAAAATGATAACCAACTTTGTCTAAAACGAAACGGAAATTAAATTTCTCCTAAAGGAAGGCACATAAAATGTATTCTTTAAAACAATCTCAAAACTAGTCTCTAAAGACAACTTGACGTCTCCTACGAACTCAACATCAACTTCAAGATTGTTTCCTACCCTCAGCTTGGCTTCCATTGGACTTGGTTTTCGTTTGTTTATGAACCCCTGCAAGGTAATAGCAACATGTGTTGTGGCACCACTATCAAACCACCAAGTATCTAAAGGGGCATCAACTATATAAGATTCAAAACTAACAAAAGCTAAAGACATACCTCCTTGTTTCAATTTGTTTTGCAACCAAGACTTAAATCTAGGACAATCCTTCCTTACATGACCCTTCTTCCTTGTGGAAACATTTCACACTTTTCCTATCAGCTTTGGGACCTCCTACAAAAAGGTTCTAACAGGAATTGCTACCTGCCTGTTAGTTCCTTTATGATGAATAGAGCCACTAGCATATTTTCTACTTTTCCCATGATGTGCAGGACCCTTGCCATGATAAGGATTGGGCTGAAAGGTTAAAAGGGCACTCTCACTCTTTTCTTTCTTGTTTTTCTCTTCCTCAGCAACACACTTAGTGATAAGGTCATTTCAGTCCAGGTTTCATTCATGGTGTTATAAGTAGTCTTAATTTGGGAAAACTCAACTGGTAGAGAATTCAAAGCAAGATGAACAAGAAAGCTATCATCAATAGGAATTTTAAGAGCCTTAAGTTTAGACTGGAGGTGTACCATTTTCAGAATGTATTCCCTGACTCCCCAGTGTTATCATATGACATAGTGGTCAATTCTTTCATATAGGTTCAGACTTAGCATTATTGGATACAAGATACCTTTGCCCTATCATGTCATAAGTTCCTTAGCATTGATATCTTGGCAAGCCACTAAGAATGTGATCTGAAATGGTTCTCTTGATCGCTATCAAGCTTAACCTATTAGACCTCTCCCACTTTGTATAATAGTCCTTCTGTTCTTGTGTACTCTCATTCGTAAGATCATTTGGCTTATCAACACGCAAAGCCAAATCAATATCAACAATACTAAGAGCAAAATCAATGTCTTGTTTCCATCTCTTATAGTTTGAACCAGTCAAAACCTAAATCGTAGCTCCTGTTATTAACAGCAAAGGAAACTACAATAGGAATGAAAAATAAATAAATAATAATTAGTCACATGGGCATTAGAACAAAAATAGCTTGCCAACAATATAAGCCATATCAAGGATCTAAATATAAAATTACAACCCCCCTTTGGGGTGGGTATGCAAAAATTATATGAAGATCCTTCATGTGAAGCTAATAGTGAGAAATTTCCAATACTTAAGAAAACCTCCTTTGGGATGATGATCTCAAACATTAGAAAGTAACTCACGTCAACATGCCCCACAGTTCCTAATTATAACACACAATAACCCCCTTTGCGGTGGTGATTGTATGCTATAATTAGAAAATATCCCACACATGATGATCAATTTAAACAAACTCACATAAATAAACCATTTTGGTTATAAATATTTATATGAATTCACAAAACTAATCATACAGGGAAATAATGCCCACAGACAACAACAATAATCCAATACAATATGAGATACTTTTCAACTTGTGTCTCTATGGTCATAAAATAGCATAAAGTGCATTCCATATAATTGTAGAATTTAGTCTAGTCCAAACATATGTCCAAAATAAAATTATATAAATTAACACTTTAATATTCAACATGTATAATATTCACTCATATATGTGCTGTCCAAATAAATAAATTAAAAAAAAAACTAAAATAAAGAAAATAGTCGCATAGCACAGAACAAGACAAAAGCACTAATAGCATGAGCACATATGTATATATATAGCTTATGCGATCATGTTCACCAAATGACTAGAATTCCAAAATTGTCAAATCTTCAACCAAGGACTCAGATTAACATGTATAGTGTACATAACATATGAGTGAACAATTAGGAACTAATATGCCCAAAAGGAAAGCATCCTAAATTGTATATACTAATTATCAATTATGTATCAAATATTTCATAAAAGAAAAAAAAATTATCAAATATGGAAGTCAGAAGTTAAAAACATTGACTTTCAAAAGTAAAACACAAACGATGACCTTTTGATGCACATGCATATCTGAATTGATAATCAAAAGGCAATACATCAAGGGCTCAGTGATAATTGATAATTGATATATCAATAAAATATTTAGAAAAGGGGATTTCGTTAATCACAACGCAGCCGATGGCAGTATCAAAAAGCCAAAAAAAGAAAAAATTAGAGAAAAAAAAAAAAAGGATTGTGATACTGGAGACACCCACGTTTACGCTGAATTATAGTCTAAACACATCCAATGGATCTTGAATCTATATGATAGGCTCTGATACCAAATGTAAGATAAATTTTCACCATATAAATTCAAGACACCATTATAAAATTGGCACAAAAGATATACCTGAATTGGCCATGAGAAAATGGTGATTGAAACGAGGAGCGTTCCTCTTGCCAAACCCTTCTTCCCTATCCACTCTATCACAAGGCGGCAACTCTGAATGGGCAGCAAATGCTATCGAGTGAGTGGTAGGGAGGGACCTAGCCTTGTATTTATAACCTTCAGGCTCTCCATAAGAGTCACTCGACAAAAAATAACCCTAATGGGCTTAAAATAATGGGCCTACACTATGTCGCCTAACCACACTAACTTTTAATAATAGGTGTGCACAGCCCACAACATGGATCAATTATAATTATTGGGCTTATGGTAGGTGTCTACAATTAAGATCATATCGTAACCCAAATTTAATAAAATAAAATTCACAATTAATTGTAGCCCACAAGGAAATTCCAACAGATAAGATGGTAGAATATATTTCAGAAGGTACATATACCAGCCACTTGTATTAATGCATGCTTGTAATTTGTTAAGAGGAAACAGAAAAACACATACCTTCTTTGTTTCTTTCTTATTATTTGATAACAAGGAAAAGGCATCAAGAAGGGACTATGACCGGTGCACTTAAACGAACTTCCTGTCGAAATTTCATTTTTTTTTCCCTCTCATGAAATCATTATATGAAAGGGACCGCAAAGCAATTTTGTTTCTTCGATCTTGATTAGAATTATGATGAGATAGCCGGTATTTCTTCGACAGTACTTTCATTTACTGAAAATTTTTGTGTATTTGTTATCTGTCTCAAGAAATTCACAAAGACGTATATGAATAATGTTTGTCCATTAAAGGCTAAGAACCGAGAATGCCAGTTGATAGCTTCAGTTTTGGGGGAAGGTATATTACTACATATGGAGGATGTTTTGCTATTGCTTTTCACAAAGGCCACCTTATCCAAAAAGTAAGTCCTAAGTTTATGACCGTGGTAATGCCACGGAATAGAAGACCTCAGAATAACCAAGAAGAATAATGTTTACATGTGTACAAAGTTGTACAATAAACCCCCACCAATAATCACAATATTGTTTTTTTGTCTTTCCACTGCATAAATACATACTCTTACAAAAGGATAAAAAATATTATAAGTATTAGTGTAAGATTATTGTACAACTTTTATACGTAAAAAATAAATGAAAAACAACAATAACAAATGAATGATATATTTTTTTTAACTAAAGGATATTTATTTCGGGATATATTTAATTATTCTCAGAAATAGGTAGTTGAGAATGATATATTCTTACGTTTATTGCAAGTTTTACAAAATTTTTCTGTTTATTAATTATTCCATAGAAAAAGATTGTCCTATGATTTAGTGAAATTTCATTCCTAAGTTGAAGGGTGGGGGAAAAATTTTTAATGACTTAGAATCACAATTACTAAGCATAATTACTAAATCATCCCTCAATTATTTCACTTTTTCCTCATAATTATTTGACCTAAGGATATTTTAGAAATTATGACATATATTCTCAGAATATAGATTATAAAACAAATAGTTTTAAATTTATTCAAAATCTTAACCAATAATCCAGAAATGTTTAATGCTAAACAAACAATTTTTTAGAGATACCTGGGAATAATATTTCTCTGAATATCATTCCCAAGAATGCAATTCCTAGAACATAATTTCAAACCTTGAAACAAATACCCCTAAAATATTATGGGATAGATAATGGGGATAAAAGAACTTGTGACCTTACACTACTAGAATATGCGAGTTCCTGAAATTTTAACGCGGATTTTTTCGTTTAATATTTCTGGCAGAATTATTGATGGAAAATGTGAGACAAGGACCAATTTTTTTTCCTCATTATATCCGTGGTAATCTCAGGAAAATCACACGCCATATGGTGCTAGATTTGGCGCGCTAATTATAGACGGATATTTCCATTGATAACTAATTTTGAAATATTTTTTTAAAAATTAATTTTATAACGGAAAAATTCATCGATAATTTTTTAAAAAATTTTAAAAAATTAATTTTGCAAGTGTTCCTTGATTTTTTGTCGGTAACTAATTTTGAAATTTTTTTTAAAAAATTCCATTTGTACTTTAAAACAATTTAAAAAACATTAATTTTCCTGACGAAAAAATTCATCGATAACTAATTTTCAATTATTTTAAAAATTAATTTAACTGATGGAAAAATGTCAATAATTTTTGAAATTTTTTTAAAAAAATTAATTTTAGGGTATTATCGATGGATTTTTTTCAGAAATTTGAAAAAAAATCCACTGGTAATCATTTTAATGAAATGGGGCATTATGGTTAAGTTATGGTGGATTTTCGCAGTAATTTGAAAATCTCCAGTAACCTGAAAGGATGGAACGTCGCATGCTCCTCCCTCATTATCTCCTCTAACTCTCTCTCTCTCTCTCACGTCACTCGCCACCAAGGTGTTTTTAGGTGATATCTCCGACAGCAGCCATTCAAGGTGAGGAGACCACCATTCTCCTCCTCTTATAGTTCCCTCCACTTTAATCGGTTTATTTTTTTTTATTTTATTGGTTTTTCCATTTCATTTTTAGATCTTTTTGTCGCTTTCGTTGTCGCTTCCAGGTCGCGCCAGGGCTTCCACCATCTTGCTACTCCAAGCTGCCACCACAAGTAGGTGCTTCCAAAACTTTGTTAAATTTAATTAATTAATAAATATTATTTGGTAGTAGGTGTTTAACTATTAATTTTTTAATGTATGAGAGTTGTAGGTCATATTTGAGGATTTTCTGATTAATTGATTTATTAATTTAAATATCTAGTTTTATTAGAGAGCGTCAAATCCGCTTGGAGCATTTCTTTATTTGAGCATATAATTATTTTATCTCTTTTAAGGTAAGTAATTGTTTCTCCTTATTTAATTACATTTTTTTGTTAGGATAAAGACTTATGATTTCTAAGATAAGAGTCATAGGAAATTGAGATTGCATGGTTAGAGAAGTGTAGAGGTCCTTCCCAACTTGTTTGCATTGTTTTGTGGAGATTGATTATGTATGTGGAGATTCAGGAAATGTATATTTTGATATTATAAGGGGGTGTTGTGCTCTAAAACGATTTTAGGATCTTTAAATGTTTGTTTAATTGAATTGTGAATTTTATTTGACAAGATTGATATATGTATATATTGAAATCAATTTGTTGGGATGTCTTAGTTTAAAGGGAGGTCTGCTATTTTTTTAAATTTAAAGAGTGGAATATTAATTTTAGAGGGGTTTTGTCGAACTTTTGTTAAATTAAAAAGCGCAATCTATTTACCTAAAAGACTTTTACTTTTAGAAGATAGTTTGTTGAAATATATTTATAATTAGCATTAAATAAAAAATTAGCTCTTAAATAATTAGGCAATATAAAAATTGTTGTGTATTTTTAAAAAAAAATTATCAACGGATTTTTCGTTTCGTAAAAAAAAATTAAAAAATTATCGATGGATTTTTTTGTTGGTAAAATTTAAAATAAAAAATAAAAAATAAAAAAAAATTATTGATGGGAAAATTGTCGGTAATAATAAAAATCCATCGGTAAAAGTGATCATTGATGAATTTTTTCAGCACATTACAGATGGATTTTTCTTTCTTTCTAAAATCGGTCGTAAATCTTCGTAACAATTATCTACAACAATACTTTTCGATGATGTTATTTCCATGTGACAAAATATGTTGATAATTTCGGTAATAAAATTTTCCATCAGCAACCAAAAAATCAATCGGTAAAATCCAGGTAATATCCATTTTTCTGAGCAGTGGTACTTGCACAACAAATGAAGGATTTGGATCAGCAGGTAGCATAGAGTTGTATTATTTTACTCATTGTGCATTAACATCAGTGCCTACACATCATCCATCATTAGGGTTCACATCCATCCAATGGTGAATAAGGTGTGAGTTGAACAATGTCTTATGCACTATGAGTACAAATAAAATTTTTCACTAGCACATATTTTTATGAAAAATGTTATTTGTCCTCGTTCCATGTAGTAATGTTGACTCGCACTTCATCCACCATTGGATGATGTATGGATCCTACTTGAATGGATCTCATACCTTATTCAATAATGGATGATTGATGAGTCGACATGGTGTCCTACACGCAACTTATTATTTTTATACATGATATCTAAACCAATAAATGTGCGGGTTCTTTGGGTTCTCCTTGAGTGTAAACCCGATGACATTATCTAACTTGTATTTTCTCTTTGGGTCAGGTCGAGTTGATTGGAGACGTGAGTCTATTCGGACACATAAAATCCTCTATGCGTACAAATAATTAATCTGTCTAGTGGATACATGCATTTTCTGATTGTAGTGGGTTCTGATATTAAACGGAACACAAGTACAAAGTGATATGAATGGTTCTACGTTTTCAAATGTACTTGTCATTTTCACCATGCGAAAATTCGGCTGCTTTCTATAACACTATCACCATATTATATTTAAGTGGAGAGTTTAGTAAACATGATATATTTAGAGTTTGTGCACTGAATCAATAGATCTTGTAGAATAATTCGATATTTTAAAATTTGAATATTTGGTCAGAAAATTTTTAATGTGCTAATCGATTGTCCCTAGTTGTTGGAATCTAACAAGTTATTTGACAGATATATAAAATATTTACATATCTGACCGACAGAGTCAGCAATTTCCTGTAATCATTAATATGATGTAATTTAGTAACAATTAATTATTGGGAGTATCAACAACAATTGCAAAGACGCAACGACTGGTCTGGTGAGATTTGCCTTTCAATATTTAATCTCTAGGATGATCTGTTCCCTAACCGTTTTATTTAATCTCTAGGGTCATCTATTTGTGATTCCACTAATGATGTGGTGGTTTAATCTGACTTCTAATATATTTTTTCTCCTTTCTGTATATAGCATAGTAGAAACTATTTTTTATTTCTTTTTTTTTTGGCTATCTTTTATATGAAAATTAATCATAGGTATAGCATTTGTGTCAAAAGAAGAGAGGTTGTTGAATTTAGTGTCACTTGATCAGTGGTAGAGTTAAAGATAAGATGAAAGGTTTTCCTTTAGAATAAGCTAAATCTCAATTAATTTATATAGCCTGTAGTAGACTTTTAAAAAACTAGGCTTAATTTTGGAAACCCTAAATATGATGTATAATTAACCCATCACTAAGACTTCGTCTAATTGGTTTCCAACAATTTCAAGCACGATTGCTTTTAATTTAATGGGGGATTAAACTATTCCTTCGATCTGGAGTATTACTGATCATTTACCTACACCAATGCTTTTTGAGCTGCTAAAATTCGTCATGGCACGTTTCAAAATTGGACTAAACAAAGATTAATTTATGTTCTCGCTTCATAATTGGAGCTCATGAAAGAGGTGTAATACTTTTGTGTATTCTAATGTACTTCAAAGAAAACAAAACCTTGTATCTTCATGCATTGAACCTCACATGTTCTTCCACACACTTGTTTGTCTCGTGCAAAAAGACCAAATCATTCACTTTTTACCAAGATATAAAGGTTAAGAGATAAACCTAAACTGTTTAGGTTTTACTAGTCAGGATTCAAAAGATAAAAGTCTTCAATATCAAGATCGTAGTAAATGGTCGTGTAATTCTGTCGATCATTGTGAACAGTTAAATTATTGACAAAAGAACCCACTATGACATCTAAATTAAAGCCTTTTGTCTTTACGGTGTGAGGAGAAAGGTCTTTTGATGCTTGTGTAGCAACTGGATGTGTCTTGTTTCGTTTAGACTGTGGAAATTAATATGATGCTCATTGCTTTCCCTACGTAAATAAATTTACACGCTTCAAGTTAAAATTAGGCTTTGAGTCATCTAAAGTGACCATCCCAAGAGTTGAGAAGCCACCAAAACTATTGTTGATAACTTGATATTCAGAAGCAATGAGCGAAAAGCTTATGTAAGGTAGGTCAATTCCCATGGTTTTGTGCAGATCCTTCTGGTTAAAGGAGTCCTACGTGCTTTGCATCTTTTTAAATTTGGAAAGAAAAAGGGGTGGAACACATCTTGCAACGTGGTTGAAAAGGTTTATGGCTCTAATTAATTGTCCATACACCTTTTCATATAGCTTAAGAATACAAAATTGAAATCCTGTTATCACTTCAAGGAACCCAATATATCTACATATATATGTTTTAATTTAACACTGACGAATATGCTTTACACATATATTGGCATCAAATGCACATAGAATGTGCCTATAGAGAGCTAGAAAGAGAAATAAGTTGTGTTATTTTGTGCAGGAATATTCATCTTATTACCTTGTGACTAATCCATGTGCAAACAATTTAACTCAATGTACAAGGTGATGGAGAGACAGTGATGTGAAAATAACATATTCAACAATCCATATAAAAATGTCAAGAGTATAGGATTTTAATATCACTTAGACTTAATAACAAGGATTTAGTGGATCGTCGTAAATGTCTAAATTCTCATATCAAATATCAAGCAAGCATATTTTTCGTGTTTCACGTTCTCTTGCTTTCTTTCTTTCTGGTAATCCTAAAATTTGTCATTATCGACTGTGCCTTTATTTAAGATGGATGGACAGCCCGCGTATCTTTTGCAGAGAGATTACGCAGAAGAAATAAAGTGAAACTGTCAAGCTATGACGACAATCTATGAAACCTTAAGTCTTTAGTGAATCAGTTCTGAGAAAATGAGGCCTGAAACGATCGATTTCGAAAGACTATGAATCAAGGAAACTCAAGCCTTCAAAGTTGTACATCCAATCAGGACTAGTAATGATGAGCACTGCTTGCCACGTCTACTTGTTAGAAAAGTCTTTGTAATTATTACGTGAGAACAAGTTAGCTTAGATTCTTAAGAAATCCAAGTAATAGATTGGAGAGGTTACATTGGGTTAGAAGCAAACACTAACCGTAATCTCGCTATAAATAACACTTTAATGTATTGTATTTTTGGCAAAGCAGTATATATTAGTCCATGTGCTCTACCTTTAGCTACCTTTACTCTTCATTTCATTCCTGTTATTTACGGTTCTATTTTAAGTGAATACTGTGTTTTAATTTACATTAGTATTTCTCGAATTGTTGTTGCTGCACAATGTTCTCTCGACTCTCGATGCTTTCGTTAAATATCCCCTTACATGACCGCTCAGGATCACTTTAGATGAGTTGAAAAGAAAAAAGAATGCCTCATTTCCTCGCTAGTTACTCCATTTGCACTACTTCAAGAAATTAATTAGTATTGTACTAGTGGCGAGAATGTGAGAATAGGGGTACTCATATCCCGTCTTGTCCGCCAATCCAGCTGGCCCGAAGCATTGAGAGGTTAAGGTCTTGAAATTTGACTCTGAACACTTTTCGCTCGGTTTGGGTCATACGTTTGCCCAACTTACCTAAAGTCAAATAATCTCTTAAGTTTTTTTTATATATAAAATTATGAGATTTTAAAGTTCAATTAATATATTTTACATAATTTGATATTATTTCTACATTGATATGATTTATTTTGAAATCTATATTATAAAATATCTATAAAATTTTATTTCTTACTTGTAAAATTTTATAACTTTACTATGTATAATATCCAAGTTCCAATATATTGTTCAAATATCGGGTTACTGGGACATAGTCGAGTCATTATGAGGTAAGGTTAAGGTTTCAAAAATTAGCTTGATCTAAAAATCGGGAGTTTGGGTTCAGGTTTATGTTTCAAAAATTGACTGGTCTAAAAATCGGTTGGGTTTGGATTTTGTCCAACCAACCAACCCGTCCCTTGTACATCCCTATCTGGGAATCCCCCCTTCCTCGCGCCTCCAACAACACTAAAAAAAAACTACAAGTATTCTCTCAACAAAGACGGTCTTATCCTGTTAACTGATTACGTGCTAAGTCAGTAGAGGAAAAATCATTTGTTTGTAAATTACTTTTAAAATTATGATATATGTGTGTGAGTGTATGTATGGAACCAAACAATTTCTTAATCGACCTATAAGTTAAGAACCAGCACATACTGGAGCCTCCTAGGATGAATAGCCCATCAAGTATCAAGGGCCCGTCCCATGGAGATCCTAGCAAGGCAATGAGCCCAATAGCTCGGATTAGGAGGATATGATAACTAAATCACCTCAAACAAAGGGACCTAAGCCAAAGAGATAACCTCAAATACGTTATAATAGAATGAATGTTTCTTTTTAAGATATTTAACAAATATGATATTTAGTTACCCTAAGCATAGGGGATAAAATAATAACAGAACTATCTATATAAGAATAAGTTTGGCCTAAAGCCACTACACCAAAAAAGTTATTTTGCCGCTATTAACCATTTGCAAAACCGTCACTATCCTTAGCGTCACCAGCCATCTTGCGACAATTTCAGTGGCAATTAAATTGCCACAAATCGCTTTTCAAAAAATTGGTTAAAAGTTTATCGGCGGTTTGAAAATCGCAGCTGATTAGTGTCACATTTTTTTGACCTTATTTTGTGGCGATTTTAACCGCCACGATTTTTATTCATAAAAACTTATTGAAGTTGTTACGGTGTTTTGTGCAACTGCCACTATGTGCTGACATTATATGTTGAACCAATGTTGTGGCAGTTTGGAATCGCCGCGTTAAATTTATGTTTTTGCTTTTAACTACTGCTATTATATACCAATGCATATTTGATTTTTTTTTTTATTTTGATCTTAGTAACATTTTTAAACTACCTTTACTTATGTAATCTTTCTTTGAATCCCTTTATTTATAACAAAAAATCTAATTCATTAATGTATTTAAAAATATTCAAACAAATTATTCCAAGTATATAATTCAAAACAAATTAAGTACAAACCAATGCATAAAATGCAAGTGTATCTTGCTAAAGGTGCTAAGTAAATATAAATCCTTAATGTAAAAAAAACTCTTAGGCATCAATAGATTTATAATCCAAAGAAAAAAAAACTAAGGATTAGAAGATGATGATGGTCCTTCATTTTGGGATTCATTACTAGCCTTCGAAGAGCGCCTTGCTTCAAATGGTGACCCTAAGTCTTGCCTTAAATTAGAAAAAGCTCAATATTAGACCGATGATCTACAAGCTTTAACTTTACATATACCCAAAAGAATAATAGAATACCTATAAATCGAGACATGCAAATATCATATTAATTATAAAACAAATATAAATAAGCATGTCAAACGTTTTCACCAATTAAGTGAAAATGCAAATAAAATTTGATACAACAATGTTGGTTATGTTGCTTGTCATTCAGCACAGGACCACAGACTATATCCTTACCACCATTTGAACAAGAAAGACTACCGAATCTGACAAACCAAAAGTGAAGAGCAAAGACTAACAAATTGAAAATAAATAAATTGAAAAAATGAACAAAGAAAGCAATGTTCTATCTAAAAACATGATTATGGCTCACTAACTTAAAGTTCACAGCAAATCTACAAATAGATTGTTAAAGTTCTTGACTAACTATAGAGAGTAGGGAATGAATTGTAAAATTACATATTCTTGACAAAATCCCCATTGTTTCATTATTTTATTATCATTATTATAACCAAATTGGGTAGAATTAAAGTTCATAAAATTTGACATGTCTTCACGCTTTTCAAAAGAATAAAAGTTCATAATATTTCTTTCGATTCAAAAAGTCAGTCAAATTCAGATTGTGCAAAATGGTTTGTCTTTTTGCCATATCTGATCCAAAAAGCATATCAAAAGAAGAAAGGACAATAGTAATTGACAGAACACAAAATCCTTGTTCATTTAATTAACTTTATTCTAAAATTTGGCTTATGCTTCCTTGATCCACCCTTGTCCAATGTAGCTGTCTGCTGCGTTTGCTGCCACTCAAAAAAGAAAACTCTAATCACTGCAATAAAAGGAAAATTGAGTCAGTCTTATTTGGAAGAATAAATTGAAAGTACGTGTATCAACAAATTGAACAATCCATGTCCCCCAAAATTATAGATAGTATCATCCCCAAGTGCCAACTACTATTATTTTATTTGTACAAAAAACTTCAAAGGTTTCAACCAAGATTGAAGAATGAGTGGCCACATTGTTTTCATAAAAAATTAATGAGACCAACATGATGAATACTGAACATAAAGTTGAGTTTTGTGACAAATTGAGGTAATAGTGGGGTAAAAACCTAGTAACCAATAAAGGTCACCGCTTTGAGATATAATAAACTTTTGAAATGAAGGAAAAGAATGAAAAAAAGGGTTGAAGTAAGATACAGAAGCAATGAAGAAAAGGGAAGAGAAGCGAGGTGACCTGAGACATGACTACGAGTGAGTGTGAAGTGAAGTAAAACCCATTTCTTAAATATTAGTTCAAAGAAAAATTGAAATAAAATCTCAAATAAGATCATGAAAAGTGGTCCAAATAATATTTATGCTAAAAGCTGAAAGACTTGAAGGCATCCTCCAAAAACATTAAAAAATAAAAATCAGTACACACCCGAGGGGTGAAGGCTCTTTTCTCTACAATTGGGTTGAACAAAGATACATAGTTGCTTTAGCTAGCTACCCTGTTATTAGTGTTGCTTGTATCAAATGAGGTAAAAGTATAAAACTGGCAAAAGAAAGCCCCCATTCACAAACACACGCAACAAGTATGAGTTTGAAACTATATTGAACAGTGCAGAAAAAGCGAATAAACAAAGATATTAAGAAGAAAAGAAAGAGATGATGATGATACCAGGGAACAACAAGGTAAGCGGTGAAACCGCAATCGTTCTCGCGGGTATGCAGATCCAAATGGCAAACCCCGCAATACAGAATTTTTAGTTTGATGTCATCAGGGCCATTTTCCCTGCAAAATCACAAGCTCCCCAAGTCATGAAAAAAAAATAAAAAAAATGACCAGCAACAAAAAGCACACAAAAATAAACAAAGACATTGAGATGATTGTTTTGTTAGTTATCAACCTTACCCAACCCAGCGATTCTGAAATGAAAGCCCAGGGGCGGGGGAATCTGCCACATATAATTATATATCATCAAATTTGTTTAGAAACACAGTACAAGCAAATTAACGGTATCATGCATATATATATATATATATATATATATATATATATATATATATATCTCATGTATAACATATACATATATAGATTATATATAATAATAAAAAGGTCTTCGTCAACACATACTAAATCATGTCGAAGGAGTTTAAGAAGCTAAATAAAACTAAACACATACTAAATACGATTAGATTTGTGTGGAGGGTTGTTGAAAAAATGGGTGCTTTTTAATAATGCACAATATCAGCGTCAAGAAGCCATTGCTCTTTGCAAATGAAATCAAGCTTTGGGAAGGGTTCAAAAGCATGCACGCACGCAGAATTCACGAGTGATTTTGGAGAGAGGGAATGGAATTACAAGCAAGCGAATGAGCAAGCATGCAGAACTCACAGCGATTGCTGCTTTGATCATAATAATAATAAAATAAACTAGATTATGAAAAATGGAAAATGCATTGAGAGGCAGATAACAAGAAACTTACAGGTAGAAGAGTTAATGGCTGGCTGAGAGCGTGAAGGAAGAGAGTAGGTTTAGGAGAACAGAGACCTTTCCCCTTCTTGGCGCCACTGCAATTCTTCTCCAAGTTTTTGTTTTTACTTTTATTTTTCAAATAAAAGGGGTGAAAGTAAAGAATTGTAATTTAAATTTAACTATAATGTTAAAAATTAGAAAAGAAATCCACCTTGTCAACCAAAAACTACATTTTTTAAATGATAACATTTAAGATTTTATAAATTTGTCAGTAATCAAATTAATGTATAGAAAAATTAATTATTTAATCATTTATGTATTTTAGTAGTTTATTAAATATTAATCATTAATAGTATAAGTAAATTTATTTTTTATATGTATGATAATTTAATTGATATTTTTAAATAGAGAAAGATGGCATTAGTTGTTTTATTTATTTTAAATATAAAATGAAATTAGCTTAAAATATATTGACTATATTTCTCAAAATATTGTGTAGAGAACAGATCAAGAAAGGGTGAAGAGATATATCGTAATGTCAAGAAGGGGACTGTTCATGGGTAGTCGTTAATTAGGTCATGGAGAGGGTTGCTCACACTAGTTGTGGTGTCATGGAGGTGCTTCACTATGAATTCTTCTTCATCGATTAAAGAATGAAGAGTATGCAGCAAGCGGGTGTAGGACACTAGGGCTTAACTCAAATTAGTTAAATAATATTTTTCCCATATTTAAAAAGAGGGTAAGAATAAAAAATTATAATTTAAATTTAACTCTTATGTGAAAAATAAAAAGCTCAATTTGTCAATAAAACTAGATTAAGTTCCTGCTACATATAGAATTATTTATCAAACATTTTTTTGTATAAATCATTTATTTTTTTATGATGTAGCAAAATTCATTATTTTAGTTAAGTAATTTAGTATCTTAAGTAAATATTAGTCCTTACTCAATAATATTAATACATGTAATTTTTCACATGTAATTATAGTAAAAAAATTTTAAAAAAAATTTTCACCAAATATAAAAATTGGAATTGAGTCGTAAAATTTCAATTCCAAATTTAAATTCTATATCCAATTCCAATTTTATACTCAATTCCAGACACTATGCAAAATGTAATACTAAAAATATGAAAACACATATGTCAACACTCAATTTTTTTTAGGTTTGAAAAAAAGTTCATTTTCGTGTTTGGATTAAAACAAATTATTCTTTTGTAGTCCACGATTCATAACCTGTTTTACTCTATTAGTTCAAAAAATAAACTAAACAAATAAAAAATGAAAATAAAAAGAAATAAAAAATTGAATCTCATTTTTGTTAATCAAATCTTTTTCTAATTGTTTTTAAGATCAAATTAGGAACAAAAATTAAACTTTGTCATTTGTGGCGGTTACCAAACTGCTGCTATATACTAAATTCAACTAAAACCGCTCCCAAACTGCCACAAAGAACAAGTTTTTTTAGCGGTTTGATTTCAAGTAATATGTAACTACCACGTAAAACTGCGCTATGTACAATAATTTGCTACGTTGTAATAAAACTATTGCAAAATGCATGTAATTGGTAGCGATTACCTAATCGCAAACGACTTTGGAAACACCCTTTTTGTGTAGTGAGCTAGGCAAGTAGTATCTTTGTTTACATTCACACTTGAGTAGAATCTCCTCTGACTTGAGCATTAGGGTCATTGTAGGTCCCCGCACCTAGCACTAGGAACACGAAAGATCCTGAAGAGCTTGAACTTGCCAAAGGTCCATCTATCAGAAAACATATCAAAACATTTGATGTCTGCCATGGGACTATTTGCATTACAACCCCATGATCTCATAATGGTCAACACAAAAAAAGCAAGAGCACCAATGTGCCTGAGAATGGCAACTCCAACAATAATGGAGTCCAAAGCAAGCCACCTCTTGCCCTTCCTCCAAGAATGGATGCTTTATATCACATGATACAACAACTTCAATAAAAGAACAAGAGGTCAAAATCCTAACAGAAAGCAATGGGCCAAGAGGAATGAGATGGCAACCATAATGAAGAACAACCTGGAGGAACTGAAGTTGAGAATAATGCTTGGCCGACTAATGGAGACAATATCACAAACAAATCCACTTTTACCAAGGGTCTCCTAGCATATTCTAGCCCATTGTTTGAGTTTATAATGTCTTTTGACTTACCGAAAATTTTAAAATACCTCCAGCACTCAAGCCATATGATGGAATTGGAGATCCTCGGGTACATGTTACTATGTTTAAATCCATGATGTTAATTAATAGTGCAATGACCCATGTTTGAGTTGAACATTCCTTGCCTTATTGAAGAAAGTGGCTTTACTTTAGTGTTCCTCATTGTTTGCAGGGCCCATCCACAACTTAATTAGCTTTCAATAGCTTCTATCAATCGATTCTCTTGTAGCAAAGTCTATAAGAAGACTAAAGACTCTTGGATGCTATCAAACAAGGTCTCCAAGAACCTCTGAAGGGGTACATAGACTAATTCAACATGATGGCTATGAGTTCCAGACCTCGACCCCTCTTGAGCTACATGCCATAAAAAGTGAACTCTGACCTAGAGCATTCACGGACTCATTAGCTATAACTCCATTAAGAACCATAGCCAAATTTAGAAAAATTGATAGGCTATATCAACATGGAGTAAGTCCATGCCATGAGATGAATATAAGCTCAAAAAGACAATCCTAAAGCGAAAAGTGATAGTAATAAAGGAAAAAGGCAGGAAAGAGATCCACCAAACAGTACAACCGCCGATGATGAGAAAGAGGTTGGGACAAGGGAAATAATCTTTCCATGCTCCCTATCCTCGATATGAGGACTACACTCCCGTCAATACCAAAAGGAGACCATCCTAAAGGAGATGTTGAATTCTATAAGAATTATTGGCATGACACGAAGGATTGCAACAACCTTAAGAATCAGATAGAAAAGTTGATAAAACAAGGTCGACTAGATTGATATATAGCCAGTGAAAATAGGAGCATGAGTCGAGAGTGAAGAGATAATACATGGAGAAGAAGAAGCTCTAGCCACAAGTTTAAATCTTCTACCACAGACCAAATTCTAGAAATTCAAGGAGTTTTTGACCACATAGTTAGAGGTTTCATAGAAGAAAGAACGGAATTGAGCTCATCTAGATAAATGACAAAAATTTTAGCTATACAAATGTCAAATCCCCTAACATGTCCTAAGATAAAAGGGAATCTATTGATCTCATTCTCAGACTTTGATTACAAAGGGATTGATAAAAACCTACATAAACCTATTACTGTCTATGTAGTAGCTGGGAACTAAGTAGTTTGAAATGTACTCATCGACCAAGGGAGCTCAACAAACATCCTTTACTCTATGACCTTAAAAAGAATGCAGATACCTAAATCAAATCTCCAACCTTATGGAGGAGATTTTGTTAGCTTTTTAGTGGATCGAGTACTAGTCCTCGAAGTTCTCAATCTAAGGACCTCATTAGGGATAGAGCCACACATAAAAACTGTGGATGTCCAATACTTTGTCATAGACTTATCAACCCCTTATCATGCGATACTAGGATAACCATCCTTGCATACCTTAGAGCAGTGGTATGAACCCTACGTCTGGCAATGAAATTTCTCATTTCAAGCACTAAAGTCATCATAATTACAGACCAAAAAAGGCCTGAAGATGTTACCACAAGTCTCTAAAAAGAAGAATAATAATTTGAGCTAAGTAGGATGAGTGAAAATGGTCAATAAAGCTAAGTTTTGACCTCTAAAATACAAGAACTACACCCAAGAGGGAAAAGCGAGTCAAGCTAGAACCTTATGATGAGCTTGAAAAGGTCTAATCAGTTTGAAGGAGAACAAGTACACATTCATAGGTCAACGCTACAACAGAACAAAAGCAACAACTAAATATCTTATAAAAAAGAATGTTGACTTTTTCGCTTGGCCACTTGAAGACATGTCAGGGATAGATCCTCAAGTTATTTACTATCGTCTAGATATAAACCTCAGGACAAAGCCTGTAGCATAGAATAAAAGAAAGCTTTACCCTGAAAAGGTCGTATCAATAGTGGTAGAAGCTGAAAAAACTCCTCCAAGAAGGATTCGTCAAGGAAGTTTACTTCACTATGGTAATGGTCCTTAAGGCCTAAGGAAAGTAAAGGATGTGTGTTGACTTCACTGACTAAATAAGACATGGCCAAAGGATGCTTACTATTACCTAGAATAGATAAGTTGATGGATGGAGTATTAGAAACAAAGATGATTAGTTTCATGGATGCTTACTCTGGTTACAACCAGATCAGGATGTATCTAACCTACGAAAAGAAAGAAACTTTCATAATAGAACATGTTATAAGGTCATGCTTGTCAATTGAAAAATGCAGCATAACATACCAAAGACTAATAAACAAAGTGTTTGTAGAGTAGATTGAGGGTGATAGAGGATTTATCAATGATATGGTAGCAAACATTCCGAGTAAAGCGATCATTGCTGTAATTTGATTGACATCTTCGGAAAAATCCAGCATATAACATGCACTAAAACTCGAGAAGTGTGCTTTTGGGTGCAATAAGGAAAGTTCCTCAGTTTCTTTTAACCAAAAGGGGTATAGAGGCAAACCTAGAAAAGTACCAAGCCACCCTAAATATGAAAAGTCCAAGCACTATCCAGTAAGTCTAATAGTTGACAGGGAAAATTTCTTCCTTTTCAAGGTTCTTGTGAAGGTTAGCAAAGTACCCACCCATTCTTCAATTTATTGAAGAGACAGACAAACTTGGATAGGTGAGAATGCGAGAAGTCCTTCCAAGATTTGAAGAAATTTCTAGCACAACTTCCAATCCTCAAAAACCCAAAGAAGGAGAGCCTTTATGGGTCTACATATCAATAACAAACAAGGTGATGAGCTCGATCTTGTTCTAAGAAGAAGAAGGAAAATAAAGACCTATTTACTATGTTAGCAAAACATTGTATGGAGTCAAGCTAAGTTACTGAAAAATTAGAAAAGCTAGCATTCATGCTAGTAGTCATAGCTTAGAAACTTTGCCCTTATTTCCAAAGTCATCTCATCATCATCCTCATGGAATATCCAAATTAGCAAGTACTGAGAAAGCCTGACCAGGAAGAATGATAGCGTGGTCAATTGGGTTATCTGAATTTAGCATCAAAACCATCTTAGAGGCCCAATCAAGGCGTAAGCATTGGTTGACTTTTTTGTTGAGCTATAACCTTCCGAGTTGGAATCAAGGAGCACATGGACATTATAAGTGGATGGATCATCCGATAATAATGGAAGTGGAGTTGGGTCATACTAGAGGACCCCAATGGAGTAACCATCGAGGAATCCTTCAAGTTGGTGTTCAAGATTAGCAATAACCAAGCTGAGTACGAGGCTCTAATCCTGGGCCTCAAACTGGCACATAAGCTTGGGGAGATAAAGCTCATTATCAAAGTAGGCACTTAGTTAGTCATAGGTTAGTTAAAAGGAGAATACTAGGTGAAAGAGCCTTAACTAATGAAATACCTAGAAAAGGTACAATAATTGAATGGGAGATTCAAGTAGTGCATAATTGAGCATATCCCCAACAACAAGACATTAGAGCAAACATCCTGTCAAAATTAGAAGGTATGAAATCAATAACTAACATAGGTCAATTATCCAAGAAGAGCTCAAAGAATTGAGTCATAAGATGAGCAAGAGCTCTGATGGAAAGCTCCAATTCTAAAATACTTTTAGAATGGTAGGTGCTAGTAGAAGAAAATGAAGCAAAGAAGTTAATAAGAACTACTAGCTTTTTTGCACAATAGTAGTGGATGAACTTTACCACCAAGGTTATACACAACCATTGTTAAAGTGTATTAACCCGAGCTCCTCTAGGTCGATCATTGAAGAAGTCCACCAAGGACATTATGGAAGTCAAATTGGAGGATGAGCACTTGCCACCAAAATACTCAAATTAGGGTACTTTTGGTAAAAAATGAAGAAGGAATGCATGGAGTTCATCAAGAGGTGTGATAAGTGCTAAAAGTTTGGCGACTTCAAACATGCCCTAATAGAAGAGTTACACTTATCAGAAGTCAATTGGCCCTTTAATAAGTGGGGAATTGACATCCTAGGGCAATTTCCCTTGCTCCAAGTTGGTTAAAATATTTGCCAATTTCTATAGATTATTGTAGAAAATGGATAGAGGCAGAACTTGTATCTCATACTACAACGAGAAGGTTAGGAAATTTGTGTGGAAAAATGATAATTTGCAGGTTTGGAATCCCCAAATACCTTGCAAGCGATAGTGGAACACAATTCACACACTAGAGATTTGAGGATTTTTGTAGGGAACTGGGATCACCCAACAATTCTAATCTATAAAGCACCCAGACAAATGGGTCAGCAAAATAACAAACATGATTATCCTAACTAGACTAAAGCAAAGGATAGACCAAATTAAAGCACTACAAGCCGAAGAGTTGTTAGTTGTGCTATGGGCTTATCACTCATCTATAGGGGAGATGCCTCAGGATTAGTTTATAGGAGTGATGCAGTCATCACTATTGAGCTAGGAAAGCCTATTGCGAGGATTATAATGATTGAAGAAGAGCTCGAAAATGAAGCTCAACAACTCATGCTCAACCTTATGAAGAACCCATAGAGAAAAGTAGGATCCAAGAAGAGGCCATAAAGTAGTAGATGATGAGGAATTAAACCCTCGAGAATTTGAGGAAAGATACTTAGTGCTCAGGAAGATTGAGTCACAAAGAAAGCCTCAAAGAGAGAGGAAGCTGGCATTGATTTGAGAATGCCCCTTCATAGTAACTCAGAAGATGGGCAAAGGACTTTAAAAATAGCTAAGCTTTGTGTAGAGCTTTCAACAACATGGAACGTGTCATCACTTAAAAAAATACTATCGTTAAGTAAAGCCCTTAAATTATAAGTGAACTTTTTTCCTCTTAAGTAGTTTTCCCATAAGGTTTTCACAAGTAAGAGGTTTTAATGATGCATGACCTATATAATCTCCAATTTTAATTCTGGATTTATATATGACGGGAAAAACTAACATAATTCAAGCTATATTACATGTAAAACTTGAGTTAAAATGCAAGTCAGAGTCACAACTCAAGAAAATCCTACACTAAAATGCAACTCCGAGCTATATCGTAAAGCTCACGCTCAGGAGTAACTTTAAAACTAACTCACAACTCCAAATAAAATTGCAAAAGCACAAAAGCTCATGGTAAAAGCAAAGTAAAAAAGAAAACCTTATCTGTAGATAAGAGGCAAAGAGTAAAAAACCACTTTTAGAAGTGTAAAAGGCCAAAAAAGAACCTTATTTAGAAATATAAAAGTATAAAGTCCCTGACTATAGAGAAGAGGCATAGTGTAAAAACCCTTTTTGAAAAAAGTTGAATCCCTATATGGGAACAAGGGACAAAAACTCCCAAAAGACTAATTCCTAAGTAAGTCTCGCACAATCAGTGATAAAGAGTTTAAAATACGAAACAAAAACTAAGGTAAAGTTGCAAGAAGCTTGAAAGCACTGCTCCTGAACATTGAAATATCACAACAAAGTTATCAAAACATTCCCTAAAGAAAGGCAAGAAGCACAAGGTATTGTCCAAAGCATTGCCCTAAAGGACACAAAAGCTCAAAAACATTATAAAAGCTACTTAAAATTATCTAAAAATTATCAAAGAAGGGTAAAAATATTACAAACCAAGAGGACACACTATTCATGAAAATAAAAAGAAATCAAATAACATTGGGGTAGAGTCATCAGCAGTATGGAATAGATTGACAGGAGCAAATGAGTCAGTGAGAAAACAACAGAAATTTTGAGGAGACCTCTGACTCTTGTGCTTGTGAAACTTTCAAGCAATGTCAATGTTGGTGGCAAAGAGAGCATATGTAGAATTATCCAGTCCATGGTGCAAAATTTAATCTACTAAAGGGCAATATAAAAACTATTAACATACTGAAGTATAACCTTTTCCTACAAAAGCCTTCTCCCACTCAAGCTCAGAAACAACAAAGGTACACTGATACTCCTTATTTCAAATCGCACCCACAAGATTGGAAATTTTAGTGGTGATCTCCTTCTTCTCCGAACTCCACTCCTTGAGCTCAGTTGCATAGTCATCCTCCAGCTTCTTCATTTTCCCCTTTGAGTTAGCCACCTCTTCATAATGACTAACCCTAGGTTTCTACATTTCCTCCTTTAACTTAATGATAGCATTTCCCTTTGACCTATCCCTTAACTCCAGGTGCCTAGTAGAAATGAGGAGCTCATCCCCTTTTGAGAAGAATGCATAGTTTAAGCTTTAGAGAAAGAGGAAGAGACATTCTCCTTGAAATGATCAGAGAAAGCAACCCTTGGGAGTTGAGCTTCATTCTTTTTAGCTTGGAGGGAGACTCAATAATGGTCTGCCCTCTGAAGAGAACTCCACCTTTACTGCAACCTCATCGACCTTCCTCTGAGAGTACGTCACTATCAAAGGTTGAGAGTTAGTCTCTAAATCCTCAGCTACTAGTATTACAATAGCAAGAGCAGCAACAGACATGCCTACCTTTTCCTAAGCACATTGCCTATTGAGAGTAGCTTGAATTGAAGTAGCTAATAACATTGGAGCCATAAAATCTACAAAAGCCAAACGGAAAAAAGCAATAAATTAAGATCGGTAAGAATGAAATACTAGTAAAAAAAAAGGAAAAAGCTTACAAGAACTTACTAATGTGTTGAATCTTCCTATCCTATTAGAAATCCACTTAACTAGCTCTACATTTGACAAAGCTTTATGCCGATGAGTTAAATGCTTAGCCAGGTATTTTAGGATGATTTTATCATTAATCAACAAGCTATTAGTGTTTGTACATAAGGCCTATTGTGGAAATTTCTTCAAGTACAAGGGAAACCTAGCATTACCCTCTAAATCTAAGACGAAAGAGTGCTCGAATCTAGAAGCCCTAACCTTGAAGAATTGGTCCTTGCAATTCTTAAAACTATTAGTCAAAGGTCAGAAAATTTTCTTTTTTAGTGCATCACTAATGGAAATCTGTCTTCCCTTATCCATATCCTTTACTTGAGACAAAGAAAAAAAGATGCCTAACTATTGGGTGAGGTTGAGAATGAGGTATATTTATGAAGTTCAAACAATTAGTGGCAAAATTTAAGAAAGGAAGCCTAACTGGTAAGGTGTAAATAGAACATGATAAATAAACAAATATGTGGGCTTTTTATTGGAAGTAAAGACGACAAACCCAATCTTGGTAAAAGAAGTCATCTCTAGCTACCCCCTATGACTTGGTGCAATTAAATGATACTCATTCAAAAACTGTTCAATAAAGCCTGATCGATATATATAAAGAGTATAGGCATTTTGCACCTCAACATGAGCCCAAAAGCGGTAATCAACCACAGGCCCTTGTCCATGATCGAAGTCCCCTTAATGATCCCAATACTTGCCAAGCTCTCTTGGGCCATCCAAAAAGAAAAACTAATAGGTCTAAGGACTCAAAATCACATACAAAGAAAACAAGCAAAAATAAATGGTGGTGAAGGAGTGAGACGAGTAGTTGTCTATCCTAGGGTTCAGAAATCAGCATGGAAGATTTAAAAGCATCAAATTAAAGAAATGATGCATACTTTAAAGAAGGAAAATTAAGACAATAGAAATAGAAGGAATCCTTCAAAGAAGGAGAAGAAATGGCAATGAGAAGCAACCATAAACAATAAAATTGGCGTTAGAACCTTATGGGTAAAATAGAAAAGAACATAAAAATGGGAAGCTTACAAAGATCAAAACCCCAAATCAAAAAAGAAAATAAGAGAAAAAAGAAACCTTACCTTAAAAGAGAGAAAGGAAGAAGCAAGAAGCCTTTGAGAATTCTTGAACAAAGAGAAAAAGACAAAGCTTGAAGAAGAAAGCACAGAAGCTCAAGAACAAAAGTGTAGGTTAAAGAAAGGGTACAAGAAAGGGTTGAATTGTGCTTTTTATACTTCCTGCAACTTTTGAAAACAAGTATCCTTAAGTTCTTAGAATTTACGAAGCGGAAGCAATATTATTTCTTCAAAAAGTTAAACTTTCTAATCAAAGAACTAACTTATATCAAAAGAAATAAAGCACACACATGCATAATAGAAGCATATAAAAAGGTGAAGGATAAGGATCACACAAACAAATTTATACTAGTGCAATCAAGCATTGCCTACGTATAGTCCCTAATTCAAAGGTTGAGAGTTCCACTAAAAGTTAAATAGTCTTGTTCAAGCCTCACCAACTTATAATATATAGTATTTTTCTAGCCTTCTCAAGCTACCTCATGAATGGTATTGTCCTAATTTCTCCAACCTAACTCACAATGACCACTAATGGATCAAGGTTACAAGTTGAAATAAGTTGGTTTGTGTTTGTGATACACTCACTAGGTAAAAACACTCAAGCTCTCAAAATATTACAGTATGAGTAGAGAGTCTCTTAAATGACTTCTTACAAAAGGCTGACTTACTAAGGAGGATATTTGCTAAGATGAGGATTATAAGAAGATTTATGAAATAGAATTATTCTTTCTAAAGATTTTAGAAAATAAGATAATGTCAATTCATATTGTAATGGATTTAACAAGCATTCAATCGTCAAGTGATGATCCTTTTATTGATTAATTTTGAAGGTAACCATGTTATTCCTTGATTGTTAGATCACTCTATATGTGTCTTTTTTTAATTTGTTGTGAGAATAGAGGTCTTTGTGATATATTTTCAAGCTTTTGAAGGCTCTAACAATACTATTGTCCTTTCATGTGTGTGACGTGCCACGTGTTTGCTTCAATGTGATTCTTCAATACAAGACTGATTGTAATACAAATTTCTTGATGCTTATGAAACTTTCTTAAGGCATTGGATTTCAATCATTTTTAGCATTGCTTTATAAAGAAATCGCTTCTTTCTAAAAGTTCTTTCTAGTATTGTCTCTTATCTTTTTGAAGCGCTTACTTTCTTTCTCATAACTTTCTTTTTGAGATACATTATGCATTAAACTCGTCCATGGCCGAAAAGCTTACAACCCATATCCAATAGTTTAGAATGCTAGGTAATAAAGCTCATAATAACTACCTTACCATGATGAGATTGCCACGTCTAGGCGGTTAACAAGTGTTCATGCATAGTTTCCTATAGTTGCCAAAGTTGGAGAAGCATCTTGAAGAAGATACAAAGAAAATAGCTTAGAAACCCCAAGCTCAAGCCAAGGAAAAATGACTTATAAGTCAAAAAATAGTGTCTAGTTGAAAAACCTTAGAACATTCCCTAGAAATATTCCAAGCTTGGAGGTTGTGGATCAAACAATATCACAGTCGACTATAAGTTCAAACTAGCACATACTGGGGCTCCTAAGGTAAATAGCCCATCAAGTGTCAGGGCTTGACCTATAAGGATCCTAGCAAGCCAATGAGCCTAATAGCTCGAATCGGAATGATATGATAACCAAATTACCTAAAATAAAATGGACCTAAGCCAAAGAGATAACATCATGTTTATTACAATAAACGAGAGGTTTTTCTAAGATATCTAAAAGATAACTGTCATAGCAGTTATCTAGGCATTTCTCCACTATTTAAACTAGAAACTACCTTCCCTAATTGCTTTGTTTTTTTTTTTTTCTAGGAAATGGTTTTGAACTTGGTTAGAACTCTATTTTTCAATTTTTGAAGCACATTTATCCTCCAGCCAATGTCTCCAGGTAGCTCATGGGTGGAAAATAATCATGAGGGCCACGGTTTAGCAAGGAACTCATTCCTTCAATTAACAACTAATGTCTTTATTCACTATCTATTCTCAGCTATAGATATTTAGCCATCACTAACCATCAAGCTTCAAGGGCACTTTATATGGATGGCTAAACCTCCTTAAAGTCTTAAGAAAGGTCTTAATTAAGTACTCGGCTAAAATCAACATAGTAAAAATGTAAAAATGACCAAAATAGTATGAAAATGGCCTTTTTTCTTTGCAAAAACAACCTCAACTTGATAAACCCTGGTTGCCACATCAAAGTCTTGTCTTGGGCTTTCCATTGATATGTATTAGTAGTGATTCTGACACTCGCACTCAGCCATGGACAATTTCAAAATGTGCTAAGTATTTTAACCTTATGGATATTTTAGTTAAGCAGATTTTCTTAAGCAACACCTACATGCTAATATTATCAATCACCACCCATTCATTGGACAAATGCTCGATTGAAGTCTAATTTTGAACCTTGTGCCTTTATTAGTTTCCTTGTTTCTCCTTATTGCGATTTGACATAAAGTCCTACATTGAGAACAGAAGCTTAGCAAGAGTTTTGGCCTATAAATGTGACCTTTGGTTGTTGGGTTCAAGTATCCTCCAAGAGTGGAAATGATCCATTTTATGGGTCATTTTCAAAGTTGTCCATGTGATGTAATATTTTGTAGGGATGATTTGCTACTTTAGCCAAGAAAAAGTTGCAGAGAGTTAAAGACCTTATAACTCCTTTTAGGGGTCATGGATGTAGGTCGGGCGACTCAAACATGTAAAACTTTAAGCGTTTTGTCCCCTTTATGTTGTCTTTCTTGTTGTGATGTTGCCTTTAGAAAGAAAGAATTTTTTTTGTATTTATTTCAATTTCACAACTAATAAGTGGTATTAAAGCCTACAGTTTAGTTTAGTTGGTGTTGGACAAGTGTTGGATCCGTTGTGTCAAAAGTCTTCCTAGCAATCTAGAGGTTAGATGTGTAGTGTGTTTCATGAGCAGTGATGGCACAAGTGAAAGAGTTTGTGTTGAAAGTCCTCTTGACAATGTTGAGACTTGTGCACAGTGAAAATACAAGTGAATAGAGAAGGTATGAATCTTATTTATACCATTGACTACTTAGGATATACAAGGATTTTACAAGAAGAATGTTTGTCAAGACAACTGTTGTATTCAACTTTTTGCAAGACTTTTGGAACACTATGGGGTTATTCAGAAATTATTCAGAAATTAATTGAAGCTTTATTAATAAGAATTTCAATATTCTGAGGATTTAATGATGAGAAGGATGACCCAATGGATGAGTAGAAAAAAATTTTTAGCCCGGGTGTGAATAGTAATTTTTTGGGCTTGTAGGTGTATTAGTAACCCTGGAATCGGGGCTAGGAGACCCTAGGACCAGGGAAAAATAGGATAATAATCATGATAGAGTATTAGACCTGAGATTAATTTTGGATAATATTCTACATCCAGATATGATGTTCCACCCGTTTGGTAAAATTTTAGTGTGCGATTTTTACACACGAAAGATGGCTTAATCTTTAAGAATTGGATAATGTCTATTCATTTAAACCAAGTGGATGGCTAAGATCTAATTTGGCTAACAAGATTAAATCTTAACCATCCATCTCATTATTTGCTTTTAGAAAGAAAGAAATATACATTTGACTACATAATTGATATATTTAACCAAGATAAAACCAAGTTACCAAACCTTATCACTCCAAGACTAAATATTTCGGCCAATGTAATCATTTTTCTTGAGTACAAATGACCAAAATGCCCCTAAAGTCATTTTCACCCAAAATTTCAGGATAGGACCCAGCCCTTGAATGGGTCAGCTCAATGTTTGAAGGGGATTATAACTGTAATGTTTGATATCGAGGTAAAAATCTCATTTTCCGAACTTTCAGCTTAAAATGACCAAAATACCCTTAGCGTTTATGCGGATAAATGTGTTTTGAGCCCGAACTTTTCTAGAAGGTTCGGAATGATGTTTATGAGTGATTTATGATGGTTAGTTGGCCTGGGTGGTGAGAGTTTTAGTGTAAAATTACCATTTTGCCCCTAAAATAGTGTATAGTGAGTCTAATGATGTAATTAACCAAACCTAAGCAATATTAGGCTCTAATCGAAGATTAATTAATTTTGATAATTAATCTAAAGTCAAAATAATTTATTAAGGTTAACTAGAACCTAAGATTGCTTAGTTAAACTCTAATCTCATTCCTTGATTCAAGATTCCTAGTCATGGAATCTTGAATAGTAAATTTCTCTCAAATTCCTTAAATCAAGGAATTGTGTCTATGATTTAATTTGACTAGAAAATGATTTTTAATTTATTAATCTAGCAAGATCACCCCTAAATCAAGTCTTGACAACCTTAATTAACCATCACCTCACCTAAACACTTTCTTACAAACTCCTAATCAAAACCTTAATCAAAGAAACACCTAAACACATCATTAAACCACAATTAGATGAACAAAATCTCTCCTCCCCTTGGCTGAAATGCTGTCGAATTCATACCCTTCAAATTGTGTTACATGTTGATTTTGTTTTACTCAAAGACCATACCTTAAGCCATACTTTGGACCATACCTAGCCATGCCTGCACCCATGCCGTGAATGACCAATTGTTGAAGATATTTTCCTCCCTAAAGCCATGAGAGGCCATCGGCCTTCCTTCCCTTGGCAGCCCCATGGTTGTATTTTTCTATAAATACTAAGCCTTAGAGAACTTGTTTACACTTTAGATCATTTGCCAAGTTTAAGCTTTCTCGCAATTTTCTCTCTTGTCCTCTCAATTTCTCTTCATCTTGTTCTTCTTCCCTACCACTAAAGAAACCTTTCCACCACCACAAACAACCTTGAACCACCACTCCCCTACCTCAAACCACCTCTCAAACACCAAACTTTCCATTCCCAAACTTACATCTTCAAGGAAAATTCATCTTCCTTGAGTTCCTCACTTGGCCGAATTCTCATCATCATCCAAGAGAAGATTTTGTCTCTCATTTCCTCAAAGAATAAAGCTTTCTTTCACCTCTTTCAAAGACTTCATTTGGTAGGGGTTTATTTTCAAAGTTTTGTTTGTTTTCTTTAAGAAAAGTTCTAGTTTTCTCTTGGTTTTCAAAGCTCTTCCTTTTTCGTCTCTTCATTTCGGCCTTAGAGCCTTGTGATGAGAAAAAATTTGGCTTGATGATGAGGTTTCAAGATAATGGTCTTGTGATGCCATGTGAGAAACCTCTAAAGCTTGAAAAACTTGGTCTTGGACCATACATAGTTTCGGTTTTCCTTTTCTTTTTCCTTGTGCAAGATTTTGGTTTTCATTTCGTTTTCTCCTCTATGATTTCGGTTTTATTCCTTTAGTTGTACAAAGTTTGATAAAAAAATTTTAAGTAGCTCACTAAAGGTTTTGTTTAAGAAAATTAATCATATATTTTCAAAGAGCTCTAAGCTTACCCTTGCCAACCTTAAAGTTGGTCCGTTCTAGAGTTTACTCTAGATTGAAACCCATGAGCAATAAAATGAAGAATATGAGTAGTTCTCTTTATGTTTACCTTGATAAGTGTTGATGTTTATCTCTTAGTCCATTTTCTTGAGCTTGATGATGAAGTTCAAACCAAAGACTTCTTTGAAGACTTGGTGCTAATAACTCTAAAACACACTTTATATTATTAGATACATGTTGGGTTAAAGCTATTGATGTTCCTCTAAAGTCTTGTATGAGCTTTAGTTAAGATAAAATAAGTTGCATTCATGTTTAAGTTTATGCCTTGCATATCATGTTTACTTTTGATGCCATCACTAAGCTCTCAAAATAAATAAATGAACTTGCATTTCATGTTTAAATTTCCAAGCTTGCACTTCATGTTTATTTTTCAAGTTATCACTTAATCTTTAAAGATAATAATGAGGCTGCATCTCATATTTATTTTATGCTCTCACTTTATTTTATAATGAAGAATAAAACAAAGTGCATAGCATGTTTATGTTTATGTCATCACTTAAATACTCTAGAGCTTAAAGACTTGCCCAAGTATCACAAGTAAAGTTTTAGAAAATGGAAGCATTCCATGAATGCCATTTCGGCCTTGTGATGATGATGATGGACTTGATATGAGTTCATCTAATCATAAGTGCCCATAGCTTATATCTTGGAATTTTTCTAAGCTTAGGTGAACTTAAAGAATATTATGAACAAGATTTTATGTTTTAAATCTATTTCATGAAAAAAATAATTTAGCTACTGACCTCACCTATATTTATATGATTTTAATGAGATGGATTGGTTTCTAAAGGAGTTTTGAGTTCCTAAAAATTATTCCAAGAGAAAACTAGCAACTTATATGCCTTTAAATCATGAAATTATGTGATTATGTGATTATGTGAGCTATACTTTTTGGTTCTGCCTTGATTGTTTGGCCACTGTATTAATTTTGTTTTATGGAGTTAAAATGTGTAAAATTATGTTTGAGTGAAGCAAGGACCGAATTTGGGAAGTTAGGAAAAAATAAGTAACTCGAAAGGACTTAAAATGATAATTCTAGAACACTTAGATACAAAAATTGTAAATTTTGTTCCAGCATAATTGAACTTAAGGAAAATGGTTTATAATTAGTGGATATGTGTAGGAATCTCTAATAATTGGTTTAGGAATTAAATATAGAGCCTTAGGTGAAGACGGAACTTAGAAAGGGACAAAAACGTATATTCTAAAACCCCGTAATCGAATTATAGTCATCTTGCTTAATTAATGCAATGCTGTTTGGAAGAGTTAGGAGCATAACAATTAGAGAGAATTACAAGTAGTAATCATTTAGGTGTATCCAAGGTTTATAATGGGCATTAGGATAATCAGAACACAAGATTAAGACCCGTAAAGGTCAAAGCATAAGACATTGCAAGATAGGTGATATAACGTGAGTAAGTGACGAGTGAATGAGTGTATTTATGTTATACTGAGAATATTAATGTTATGTGCATAAGATTGTGTGAACTTATGACGTAATTGATGTGATAATACAGCATGCCATGATTGAGATGCATATGGAAATGATGAAATGAATGAATATGTTTATATGGCTTTTAAAGATTTGATTGGTTGAGACATTGAATAAGTTATGTGGCATGACTCAAATATGAGGAAATTCGGTATACAACTATTATGCCTGGATTTTCATCAAATTTGAGAGACTTAAAAGAAGTTTTGAAAAGAAAGATTTTTAATGTGACATGTCAAGACGCATTTCTCCTGCTACCCTGAAAGAGAAAGTAAACTCGTGGGGGGTATGGTCGTGGAGCCATACCAAAGCGGACAAAGTCACTGGTCTTAACTAATTGATGCGTTTCACAGACCGAGACGTACTTCTTATGCTACAGTGAGGAGAAGGTAAAACCATGAGGGCATTGACATTAGCCTGCCAAAGTGGACAAAGTCATTGGTCTAAACCAATGATGCGTTTTGAAGAAGGAAAAAGTCCCATGATAGGTGATCCTTAGGCCCCCTACCCGTACTCTGGGAGTCGGGATTATTGTGATTATATTATGCTTATCAAGAGGATAAGTAAGAACTAGTGACGACTAGTTGAGGTATGAGCTCATAGCTTAGTTTTAGGTGTGTGGTTACTATTTTTAATACCTTTATGTCACAAGTTTGAGAAAAGAGAAAAGGATGTGAAGTTCTATACTTATGAAAGAGAAAGGTTTTCATGAGAAGTTACATGCCACTATGTGATGATAAATTATTTATGTCATGTTCTAATTGTTTACATGTATAAAGTATTGTCATGCATTCATGTTTCGCTATGCTGCATACATGCATTAAAATTCATCATAAAAGATACAGACCTTGGGTAATTACTCTTATGAAACCTCATAATAAACCTTTTCATATTAAACCTTTTCATAATAAACCCAAGGTTCCTGGGACGTAACGATGAAATTAGTGTAGGAGGATTCCTTCCTGAGATTCTTTAGTAAGATTCTCACCCCTCTACTTCTTTCTGTTACGTCTTCAGATCTCGATGGCGTCATTCATTATCTTCGTTGATATGCCGATTTGGGAGGTGCACTACGACCCGAGCATCAGTTATATCATTTCGAGGGTCGATGTGCTGTCGTATTTTTGCGTACATGGGACCCCGTCAGCGCATCCAATTTCCAACTTTCGCTTCACTCCTACCTCATCGTTTGGCGACGACTGATCTTCGAGAAGACTCGACCCTACGACGAAGAACTTGCCGTGCTTCTTCGACGTCGGAGTGCGTGACTACCCCGAGTATGTTCCTTGCTCGAGGCGTTCTGAGACCGACCCCATTCGAGGACTCCCCTACCCACATCTACTCAGGAGGATTCCTCTCCCGACCCCATGGACATAGGGAGAGGCACGAGGACACGGTGACGCAGTGGAGACTAGCTCAACGCCAGAGATGCACCCATGTTGAGGAGGTCACATCCGTCCCCCTTTCCGCTTGCACACATACATACCTTCCAGGGATGGACAGGCATCACCAGTAGGTTTTGAGGAGTGGTAGCTATAGCTGGAGTTTGATCTTTTGGGTTTCCCTGTACTTGCTATTATGTTTCTTTTCTCACTTTCCTATTTTATGACTGAAGCTCTCCATTTTATTTGGGTATGACTTTATGTTGGTTTTTCTGTTGATGTACTAGAACTATGTATTCAGTTATGATATTAAATATTATGATGGTTGCTTCTATGGAAAAATGTGTTCTTTATGCCTTTAAATTGTATGTTTAATTTCTTTGCTACTTTATGTTTCGCTCATGGTAGTGCACTCATGGCTCGGTTTTGATTTAGGTTTTCAAAAAAAAAAAATTACCTGTATTTTTTGCTAAGTAATTTTACAAACGAGTTTAAAAGGAAGTAATAACTAATAATTAAACTTAATACGTCCCAGGCGTGTTGGGCTAAATATTAGAGTGTTACAGCCAAGACCCCCTAAATTACAACCTTCATCTTCTTTCTCTTAAGCCACCATTAACAAGCTTCAAACCTCCAAAAACCCTAGCCTAAACTCATTAAAATCTCAAGATCCCTTCACTAAACGTATTCTACTAATCAAAATCTACCAAATTAATCGATTGAAATTTCAATTTCTCACCATTTCTCACTTTGATATATAATACCCCACTATTTAAGGAAATGTTTGGTGCTATTTGGCAGGCCTTGAAGTGAGGAGCAATCAATTTTAGAACATCATTGGAGCCAAGAGCCCTAAAACTCGAAAAGGGGTTTTTGTATCTTGTTTGGTTCAATTATGTTTCTTGCAAATTTTTCATTGTTTAAATTTGATATTTTTAGTTCTATTGTATGGTTACATATAGGTATAGATGTATTTTGATGTTGTTAGAAAATCATTTTTATCAAGATAAGCTCCAAATTAGGTTGCTGGAATTTCAGATTTCTCACAAGCAAGAGCTAGTTCTCAATTTTTTTCAAGTATTTGTAGGTATCTTTATGAACTAAAAATTTTATATGATGAAGCTAACATCCCAAAGAAATGTCATGATTTTTCTTGGGTCATTTTGAAGACTTTTGCTAATTAAAAAAAAAAAGAAAAATGAGAATATGAATAATGCTATCTAAATTGCAAGATCTAAAACTATGAACTTTGATAATTTTGTTACTATAAAAAATGATTCAATTTTCTTTTGAAATTTTTACAAGGTGTTGCAAGCATCTTAAGGTTTAACCATGAATTTTGTTCTGATTTTCTAGACTCATTTTCTATGGTAAAAAAATTAAGGATTCTGACTTTAGCTTAGATTAGGTAGTATTTGACCAACAAATTTGTAGAATTTTGTTAGCATAGCTAGAGAACTATTTCTTCAGAAATTTTTACAGGATCTTGTGGACACATTGAAGTGTCATGGATAATTTTTGTAGTCTTGTAATTGGTTGTTTGATATGCAAACTAAATTTCCCTACACAAGTGTAAAATCTGCCAATGTGCTGGAAATGAACCAATGTCTTGAATTGATAATATAATGACTTTTGATTCAAGTATGGTGAGTATGAATACATGCTATATACTTTAAAGATTGGTTTATGAGAAATGAATGAGAATCACTTGTGATTGATTGTCTATATGTGATTAATGCAATGTATTTGGAAAGAAAAGTAAGTGGTGCATATATGTGACAAAAGAGAATGCATAACTTTAATTGTACATATTCTGACATATGGATAAAATAAAAACAAGACTTATGTTGATTGAGGGGAAGGTGAAAGAGGAACTTTCCTAGAGATATTATGAGTCGGTAGACGTATCGGCTAGGAATAGAATTGTGTAAGATTTGGAAAAAGAAAAAATAAAGTCCGATGATCACGTATAGGAATGAGCTTAGTTTTGATAAGCAGCTGTAATTCCCATGTGTGGCGTTAACCATTGATACTAGTTGGTATAAACTAAGTCTTCCTTATGTTGATGAAAAGAGAAAATGCACTGAATTGAGTTCCATGGTCACAAGAGGATACACATGACTATTATTGTTCTTACATATGATTTTACATAGAATTTCTTGTATGAATGAAATTACTTGGTTATGTTATGTTATGTTATTGTTTAAAGGAGTGCCTACTGAGAATTATATAATATTCTCATACCAACATTTGTATGCATTTTGTATTGTATTCAGATCAACAGATACCGTCCATGATAGTGTACATTGACTTGCCACAATGGGAGTGGCATTATACCCCTCCTGGATTCTCTATTTGTTGTAGCTTACTCCCAAATCCGTGTGTGTATTTTTCAGTTGTTCATTCAACACTTTCGTTTTTAGTCGCTTTTGATCTAGTATTCCCATATGATGGTATGCCCCTCCACATGGCACACCCTATTGTCTTTGTACCCCTGCACCGCCAGCACCCTTCCAAGAGATGCTTTATCATCGTCTTCCTTTTTAGATTTTGATCCCTCTGGAGGTTTTGATGCCCCTATTGGGATGGTCCTATCATACTGATGGCAAATGGCTTTCACCAGGAGAGTAAGAGACATTTAGGAACTCTAGTACTTGTACATAGTTGTAGCCTAGTTTTAGGACCCGAGCTTGCAAATAGTATTGCTAGATGATTTTAAGGCCTACTTATGTTTATATGTTATTTTATTGGGCCTTAGGATTTGAGGGTTAGGCTAGGCACTTGATGTGTTTTGGACTTAGTTCTTGGATGGTCTTTCTAGTAGAATGACTTAACCTCTAGTGGGATGTATATGTATGTTGACTTGTACATGATGTATGTATATATAAGTTTTTGCGACCTATGTGTGGTCGTTTCAATACTTTAGCTCGCTATATATGAGTTTAATTTTACTTTCTTTTCATTCTCTCGACTAGTATAAATATCTTTGGTAAGTGACACTATTCTAGTTACGTGTTAACACTTGAGTAATGCATGATAGTTAGGACGATGTTACAACTTTGGCTTAAGGGGAGGATTTGTTGGAATTTAACCCAAAGTCCTATATTGAGATAAAGTATAAGCCCCACAATAGTTTTAGCCTATAAATATGGCATTTGGTTGTTGGGTTTAAGTATCCATGCATGGGTAGTTTTTAGGAGTTGTCCATGCATTGTAATACTTTGTAATGATGGTTTTCAACTTTGGCCATGCAAAGGTTGAATAGTTAAAGATTTTAGAACTCTTTATAAGGGTAATGGACCTAGGTCAGAGATATGGCCATATAAAAATTTGTGGACATAGGTCAGATGTCTTGCTTCCTTTATGTTACTTTTCTTCTTGCGTCGTTCCATCTAAAAAAATGAGTTTATTTTTGTGTTTCTTATGCTTCTCTTGCCCAACACTCCTTGACAACCATCCATCCTAAAAAATCTACAATTTTTGCTGCCAACACATGTACATGTGTGCCATTGATTGCTCTTACACAATTTGGGATTTCAAATATCTAATTAAAATATAAATTATTTTTAACGTTTATTAACTTAAATTTAGAATTCAATAAAATTGTTTACCCTAAAATATGGGTAACACCTATGTGAGTATTACTTTATGATCTTGTATTGCATTTGACTACTTTCAAAAACTTCCTTCTAACTCCATTATGATTGCAATCACATTCTGGAATTACTAAGACATGTTTGACTACAATTTTTCATTTTGTGTTTTCATTTTTCATTTCTCATTTGTTTTCTATTTTTTGGGATTTTGTAAAGAAAATAATGAAACTAAGAAAATCCTATTTCATAGTTTCCTTTCCAATTTTCACTATTTCTTTTATAAATCTTGAAAAACAATAAGTAAATTGAAAATATGAAATGAAAATATAAACCAAACAAGTTCTAAAAAGAAATATATCAAATGATTATTTGCATTATTCCCATCAATATATAAAAAAAGCTTTATTACTTTGAAACAAAAATAATTCAACGATTTTACAATAATGTCATATATGAAATATATTGATGAAACATGATTGACGAGAATGAACTAAAACAAGAATTACAAGTTCAATAGTAGAGAACTTGCCTTTTTCTACAAATTCCTTGAAGACAATCAACATGGATAGTTACCACAACCACCGCACCATATTTAACTTTTAGGAACTCTTATTAATAAGGAATGTTGTTAAAATCATTTACTAACCTTTAAAAAGTGTTGTTAAAAATATAAAAAGTTATTAAAACTGTAGGTGAAAACAATAACAAGAGAAATGGGTTGAATCGTGCACTCCAAATATTTTCTAAAAAACTTTTGAAATAAATAATCTTAAGTTCTTGTAACTTAGAAGTAGAAGTAGAGTTAGTTCTTCACAAGGATTAACCTTAATTTTTGAACAAAACGATACGAGATTAACAGAAAACAAAATAAAGCATAAGTAGGATATCAAAAGGGATAAGAGATAGAAGATCACTCAAAGAAATTATATTTGGCCAATCTCTTGCCTATGTCTAGTCCCTAACTCAAAAGTTAAGAGTTCCACTAACAAAGAATATTCTTGTACAAGCCTCTCAAGGTTATAGATGATATTTTTGTGTAGAAAATAGCATGAGAAGGGGGGTTGAATTGTGCCTTTAATTTCTTTTCAAGTTTCTGAAATACTAAACAGAGCCTATCAAGTTATTCACTTGAAGGTAGTAGAAATTATTGTTAATGGGCTTCAGGAAGTAACTTTTTGAACCAAGCAGTAATTACTAAAACTTTAGAAACTTTTTTGAAATCGTGTTAAACAATCACACAACATAAAGAAAAATATATGTTGAATGATAAATAGAGAGAGAGAGAGAGAGAGAGAGAGAGAAGAGAGAGATTACTCAAATTTTATACCTGGTTTAGCCAAACACTTCCTACATCCAGTTCTAACAACTACACTTTCTCAACTAGGAGAAAGAACGATATTCTTTGAATAGCCTTCTCAAGCTATTCTAGCGAGTAGTAGTTCCAATTTACTCTCACTTCAAGTAATTTTGTCCTAGCCACTTCAAGCTATCCTCACTTGATCATTACTGAATTAGGGTACAAGATTATGATTTGGGTTAGTTCTCTCCAATAAAGAACACTTCAATTTTTTTCTTTTATTAATAATACAGTGTTTGATCTAGAAACTTGAGAGACTTCTTTCTAAATTCTTCTTAAGAAGATGTTATCTAATAAGTACTAGAAAGAATATTAACTGATTACAAGAAGTAGTAGAAGAACTTTCAGAAAGTATATGAAGGTATAGCGCTAGTTGTGCAAAATTTCCTTCTCGTATGAAGGTCTCATCCTTTTATATTTGGATTTTGAATTGGACGATTGTCCTTTGATTTCACCTCATCTGCACACGTGTTAATCTTCTTTTATGTCCTAGGAACTGTCCTCTAGAAGAGTAGCTGAGCTGTGTCAATGTTTTCCTTGTAGAGACGTTGACAATGTGGTTTTTGGATACTTTTAGCAACTACTTTTAGTTTCTAATTGTAGTTTTTGAACTTCTTCTAGAATACGAGGTATTTTTCCAAGTACAAAAGTGATATGTGTAACACCCTAACATTTAACCCACTAGGACGCATTTCCAGTTAATTATTAGTTGTTACTTTTTTGTTCTAGTTCTTACTTTATTTCTTGAAAATACTTTAATGAAAATATGGGTAATTTTGTTTTTTGAAATTTAAAACAAAACATGAGCCATGCATGGGTAAGGAACAACATTTGAAACGTACGTAAAAGGAAAGGGGTAAAGACAAGATACAAACATACATAAAACACCACATCATAAACACATAAGCATAAGAAATTCACACACACACACACACACACACACACATATGTATATATCATTAGGAGATCATTGTTCCACTTTGCATACCTAGAATATACATGCAAGAGTCATATCATGCCCACCAACATAGGTTGGCTCAAAATATATAGTAATCCCATAATATCCATGAATGAAAAATAAGCTAAACAAAAGACCTCTCCCCATACTCTTACTTGGGTTGTGCCTAAGGTAGATAACCTCTAATAATTCAAAAAGCAAAAGAAGACTATCCTATCTACTGCACGTGCATGGGTGATCCCAGAGGTCTGAAACCGGCTTCTATTACTATCGCTCTGGGAGGAAGGAAGATAATTGATCCAGCGGGCCATTCTGGATGTCCATTTTTTCCTTGAGTACAAATAACCAAAATGCCCCTGAGGTCATTTTACCCTGAATTCCAGAATAGCCGACCAGACACTCCTCAATGGGTCAACTCAATGTTTGAAGGGGATTATAACTGTGATGTTTGATATCCTAGGTGAAAATCTCTTTTCAAACTTTCAACTCAAAATGACCAAAATACCCCTGAGCGTTTACGTGGGTAAATGTGCCGTTTGAGCCAGAAACTTTTCCAGAAGTTTGGAATGATTTTTATGAGTGGTTTATGATGGTTAGTTGGGCCTAGGAGGTTCCAGCAGTTTTAGTGCAAAATTACCATTTTGCCCCTAGAACAGTGTATAGTGAGCCTAATGACGTAATTAACCAAACCTAAGCAATATTAGGCTCTAATCGAAGATTAATTTATTTCGATAATTAATCTAGAGTCAAAATAATTTATTAAGGTTAATTAGAACCTAAGATTGCTTAGTTAAATCTAATTTCATTCTTTGATTCAAGATTCCTAGTCATGGAATCTTGAATAGTAAATTCTCTTCAATTCCTTAAATCAAGGAATTGTGTCTATGATTTAATTTGACTTAAAAAGAGTTTTAATTCTTTAATCTAGCAAGACCACTCCTTAAATCAAGTCTTGACAACCTTAATTAACCATTACCTCACCTAAACACTTTCTTACAAACTCCTAATCAAAACCTTAATCAAAGAAACACCTAAACACATCATTAAACCACAATTACATGAACAATTTCTTTCTTTCCCTTGGCTGGAAAATCTAGCCAAATTCATACCCTTGGAAATGTGTCACATGTTGATTTTATTTCACTCCAAAGCCCATGCCTTGGCCATACCTAGCTATGCTTCCAACCATGCCTTTGAATGACAAGTTTTTGAAGATATTTTTCCACCCCATGGCCTTGAAACCGGCCATCTTTCTCCATGGCAGCCTCCATTGTTTCATTTTTCTATAAATACCAAGCATTAGAGAACTTGGTTACACTTTAGATCATTTGCCAAGTTAAGCTTTCTTGCAATTTTCTCTCTTTTCCTCTCAAATTCTCTTCATCTTGTTCTTCTTCCTCTACCATCAAAGAAACCTTTCCACCACCACAAACCACCACAAACAACCTTGAACCACCACTCCCCCACCTTAAACCACCTCTCAAACACCAAACCTTTCCATTTCCAAGCTTACTCTTTCAAGGAAAATCATCTTCCTTGTGTTCTTCCCTTGGCCGAATCCTTATCACCATCCAAGAGAAGATTTTGTCTTCTCATTTCATCAAAGACTCAAGCTTTCTTTCATCTCTTTCAAGACTTCATTTGGTAGGGGTTATTTTCAAAGTTTTCCTTGCTTTCTTTAAGAAAAGTTCTAGTTTTCTCTTGGTTTTCAAAACTCTTCTCCTTCCTTTTTCTTTTCGGCCTTAGGGCCCTTTGTTGAGAAAAACTTTGGCTTGATGATGAGGTTTCAAGATAATGGTCTTGTGATGCCATGTGAGAAACCTCTAAAGCTTGAAAACTTGGTCTTGGACCATATATGCTTTGGTTTCTTTCCTTTTCCTTGCTCAAAGATTTTTTTTCCTTTCCTTTTTCCTCCTCAAGGTTTTGATTTTCTTTCCTTTATTGACCAAGTTTGATAAAAATGTTAAGTAGATCACTAAAGGTTTTGTTAAGAAAATTAATCCTATGTTTTCAAAGAGCTCTAAGCTTACCCTTGCCAACCTTAAAGTTGGTCGGCCGTTCTAAGAGTTTACTCTAGATTGAAGCCCATGAGCAATAAAATGAAGAATATGAGTAGTTCTTTTTATGTTTGTTTAGATAAGTGTTGAGGTTTATGTCTTAGTCCATTTTCTTGAGCTTGATGATGAAGTTCAAACCAAAGACTTCTTTGAAGACTTGGTGCTAAGAACTCTAAAGCTCACTTTATGTTGTTAAGATACATATTGGGTTAAGGTTGTGATGTTCCTCTAAAGTCTTGCAAGAGCTCTAGTTAAGATAAAATAAACTTGCACTCATGTTTAAGTTTATGCCTTGCATATCATGTTTATTTTGATGCCATCACTAAGCTCTCAAGAATAAATAAATGAACTTGCATTATCATGTTTAAATTTCCAAGCTTGCATTTCATGTTTATATTTCAAGTCATCACTTAATCTTTAAAGATAATAATGAGGTTGCATCTCATATTTATTTTATGCTCTCACTTTACTTTATAATGAAGAGTAAAATAAAGTGCATAGCATGTTTATGTTTATGTCATCACCTAAATATTCTAGAGCTCAAAGACTTGCCCAAGTATTACAAGTAAAGTTTTAGAAAATGGAAGCATTTCAAGAATGCCATTTCGGCCTTGTGATGATGATGATGGACTTGAGATGAGTTCATCTAATCATAAGTGCCCATAGCCTATGTCTTGGAATTTTTCTAAGCTTAGGTGAACTTAAAGAACATTGTGAACAAGATTTTGTGTTTTAAATCTACTTCATGAACAAAATAATTTAGCTACTGACCTCACCCATATTTATATGATTTTAATGAAATGAATTGGTTTCTAAAAGAGTTTTGAGTTCCTAAAATTATTCCAAGAGAAAACTAGCAACTTATATGCATTTAAATCATGAAATTATGTGATTATGTGAGCTATATCTTTTCGGTTCTGCCTTGTTCCTTTGGCCACTGTATTAATTCTGTTTTATGGTGTTAAAATGTGTAAAATTATGTTTGAGTGAAGCAAGGAACGATTTAGGGAAGTTAGGAAAGAACAAGTAACTAGAAAGGACTTAAAATGAGAATTCTAGAACACTTAGATACACAAATTGTAAATTCTGTTCCAGCATAATTGAACTTAAGGAAAATGGTTTATAATTAGTGGATATGTGTAGGAATCCCTCATAATTGGTTTAGGAATTGAATATAGAGCCTTAGGCAAAGACAGAACTTAGAAAGGGTCAAAGATATAGATTCTAGAACCCGTAATCGAATAATAATCATGGTGATTAATCTAGACAATGCTGTTTGGAAGAGTTATGAGCATAAATATTAGAGAGAATTACAAGTAATGATCCTTTAGGTGTATAAAAGATCTATAATGGGTGTTAGGATAACTAAACATGAGATTAAGACCCGTAAGGGTCAAAGCATAAGATACTTTAAGATAGGAGTTATGACGTGAGTAAGTAACCAAGTGAATGAGTGTATTTATTGGTATATTGAAAGTATTAATGTTATGTGCATGAGGATTGTGTGAACTTATGACATAATTGATATGATAATATGGCATGCTATGATTGAGATGCATATGGATATAAGATGATGATGAAATGAATGAATATGTTATATGGCTTTTAAAGATTTGATTGATTGAGACAATGAATAGATGGCATGAGTTGAATGAGTTATGTGGCATGACTCAAATTTGAGGAAATTTAGACCATTGTGCCTCAAATTTTCATCAAATTTGAGGGACTTAGAAAGTTTTGAAAAGAAAGATTTTGAATGTGACATGCGAGATGCATTTTTCCTGCTACGGTGAGGAGAAAGTAAACCCCTGGGGGTATGGTCGTGGAGCCATACCAAGAGACAATGTCACTGCTCTAACCAGTTGATGCATTTCGCAGACTTTAGACGTACTTCTGCTATGGTGAGGAAGGTAAAACCGTGAGGGCATCAACATTAGCCTGCAAAGCGAACAAAGTCACTGGTCTTAACCAGTTGATGCATTTCGGAGAAGGAAAAAGTCCCATGATGGGTGATCCTTAGGCCCCTACCTGTACTCTGGAGTCGGGATTATTGTGATTATGTTACGCTTATCAAGAGGATAAGTAAGAACTAGTGACGACTAGTTGAGGTATGAGCTCATAGCCTAGTTTTAGGGGTGAGGTTACTATTTTTGATACCTTGATGTCACAAGTTTGAGAAACGAGAAAATATGTGAATTATCTTACTTATGAAAGAGAAAAGTTTTCATGAGAAGTTACATGCCACTATGTGATGATAAATTATTTATGTCATGTTTTAATTATTTACATGTATAATGTATTGCCATGCATTCATGTTTCACTATGCTGCATACATGCATTAAGATTCATCATAAAAGACATGGACCTTGGATAAATGCTTTTATAAAACCTCATAATGAACCTTTGCATGTTACACCTTTTCATAATAAACCCAAGGTTCCTAGGGACGTAAATGATGACATTAGGATAAGAGGATTCCCTACTAGATTCTTTAGTAAGATTCTCACCCCTCTTTCTTTTCCCATTACATCTTCAGATTCCGATGGCATTGTTCGTGATCTTCATTGATACGCCGATTTGGGAGGTGCACTATGACCCGAGCACCAGTCATATCATTTTGAGGGTCGTGCTGTCGTATTTTTGGATGCCCGTCGCATCCAGTTCCAGCTTTCGTTTCACTCCTACCTCACCATTTGGCGATGACCTGATCTATGAAAGGACTTGACCCTTACTAGAGACTTGCCGTGCGCCCTTCGGCTTCCTGGCGCGACTACCCGAGTATGTTCCTCGCTCAAGGCGTTCAAAGACCGATCCATTAGAGGATTCCCTCACCCACATCTACTCCTAAGGATCTCCCCTATCGGTTCCCATGGACATTCGGAGAGGGGCGAGGACACGGTGATGAGCGGAGGCTAGCTCAACGCTTAGAGATGCGCCAACATCGAGGAGGTCACGTCGTCCCCCTTTCCTCTTGCACGCACTTGAGGAGTTCGCCCAGTTCATTGGGTACATACCTTCTAGGGATGAGGATCAGTGTCACCAGGAGGGTCGAGGGATAGCTATAGCTTGGATTTGATCTTTTGGGGCTCCCTTGTACTTGTTGTTATGTTTACTTTCTGTTTTATGTTTTATGTACTAAGCTCTACCCATCCTTATATGGGTATGACTTTATTTTTTTTTTTTATATATTTCAATTGATGTATCAAACTATGTTATCTAATATATTATGACATTTGCTTCTATGAATGGATGTGTTCTTTATTGCTTTCAATTGTATGTTTAATTTCTTTGCCGCTTTACATTTCGCTCGTGATGGTATACGATGGCTCGCATTTTGGTTTATGTGTTTCAAAAAAAAAAAATTTTACCTGAATTTTTTGCTAAGTAATTCTACAAATGAATTTAAAAGGAGGCAATAACTAATAATTAATCTTAATACGTTCTAGGCATGTTGGGTTAAATATTTGGGTGTTACAATCTCATTGGGTGTGGACAAATGAAGGCAAGACAGTGCTGAAGCACCTAGGCGGGTTTGAGTGGCTCCTCTACGAGTAGGACAACGCCTTTCATCCCTGCACTTGGCCTCCCTGCGCTACCACCCTCTACTATCATAGGAATGGTGAGGCAGAACCCTCAGAGTAGATCGGGTGGGTGAATCCTCGAAGGGATCGACCACGAATTAGGACAACAGGTGGCCGGTAATCCTATGAGACTAGGATATTCCTAGCCAAAGCAGGAGAAGAGTGAGCAAATCTGCTCCTCATGCAGGTAGGCGCGATTGAAGACGAGGTCATCAGAAATAGAGTAACAGTGGAGAACTTGAAGTTGGAAACTGGATGTGCAAAGGGACGCCCTATGAAAACAAAAAGGTGGACAACACAACGACCCACGAAATGGTATGTCTAGTGAGCGACATTATAGTGCATCTCCTATGTGGAGCATCAATGAAGATCACAATCGACCATCGACCTCTAAAGATGAGATAGAAAGAGAAAAAAAAGGATGAGAAACTTATAAAAGAGTCTCAGGAGGGTTCTCACCTCTGAATGTGTGGCATCATCTATGTCCTCAGGAACTTTAGTTTCATTATGAAATTAGTGGATATGTGCATAGGATTTATTTATTAGTTTCAAATACCGTTAGCGAAGGACGTTAATTTTAGCATGAATCTTAATGTATGAAGACAGGATACTAATTCATGGATGCATGTCAATGCATAAGCGCGATATCATAGAATCATATCGAATGAACATAGCATAATGAATGCAATTTATTTCATCATTACTCATTTTTTTAGGTGACTTAAACTTTTTATTCTCTTTTCCTTGGGGCCCACCTAATACTCTCCCTTTTGAGAGTTCTAGATTATGAGCTCATACTTAAACTAGTCATCACTAGTCTATACTTATCCTCTTGATAAGCTAAATTCCCGACTTTAGAGTGTGGGTTAGGGGACATAGGAACACTTTTCATAACCATTAATTCCTGAGTCCAAAGGGTCCTTTTTGGATCACCTCTCATAACCTTTAATTCTGGAGTCTAGAGGATCATGTTCATGTGTCTTATGTCACCTTAATATTGGCATGTTAATTTAGAGATGCAATGTAAGCATGTAATCATAATTTCATCATGACACATTATATTCATAACTCTCATATATCATGCATGTTAACTAATCAATCATAAACTCATCATGCTATAGTATCATCATGCCATTTATTCACATATGCATTCACATCTCTTGCACATACTTAATAGGCATATTACCAATCATCATCTAATAACAGGAAACATGCTCCTACCCAGGATGCAGAAATCAAGGACCAACTCAGCTAATGCATATGCAATGCTCAACAGGATATATGTACATATATACAGGTATACTAGGGAATCATTGGCAACATATAAGCATATAGAGTCACTAATCCATTTCACCTTGCTTAGAACATACTTATATTCGCATTTAGGGTTCTGGTAATCAATTACAGGTGCTGGTAGTTGATTACTAGAACCAAAAACTTGTTCTGGAGTCAAAAGATCATCTTGGTAATCGATTACAAGGGCATGGTAATTGATTACCAGAACCAAAATTTTATTCTAGGCACAAAGAACATCATGGTAATCGATTACCAAAGCCAAAAACTTGGTTCCAGGTATGAAAAACATCCTTGGTAATCGATTACATAGTTTGGTAATTGATTACCTAAGGCTAGAATCTTTCAAATAACCATCCTGGTAATCGATTATATGGGCTGGTAATTAAATTACCAAAAATTTGAGAAAACAAAGTTTAACACCTTTCAAGTTACTTTTTCACTTCAAGACCATTTTAAAACATCATTCTAACATCTATTTTGAAATCAAGATCACATTTTTATAAATCAAAACTAATATTGTATCATGGCTATAACACATCCAATAGCCATGATCAAGATTCCATTTGAAGATACAAGGCAAGTCATCTTAGCTCTAGGGATTTAAGTAATGGCAAAAATGGTAAACATGCTATGCAAACCTTATTTTAGATATTTATTATTATTAGGTGATGGCTTGAAACTTAAATATGATATGCAAGATTTGAAAAGTAAATATGAGAATGCAAGTTCATTTTTAAATCTTTAGAGTTTAAGTGATGACTTAAAAATAAACATGAAATGCAATACTAGAATTTAAACATGGAAATGCAAGTCCATTTTTTAATCTTCAAGATTTAAGTGGTAACTTGAAAATAAACATGGTGTGCAAGACATTGAATCTTAAACATGAGATGCAAGTGCTTGAAATATAAACTTGATGCAAATCCATTTCTATTATCTTACTAGAGCTTATTTCAAGAATTTAAAGAAATAGAATCTCAACCCCCAATAAATCTTAACCTAATGGAATGAGCTTTGGAGTCTCTTGACACTATGGTTCTAAGAACCTCATTTGTCTAGACTCACCATCAAGCTCAAAAGAACAAGCAACAATAAACCACTTTCCATACACTTTGTGAAACCAAAAATCAAGCCTCGAGCTCTAGAGGTCCAACACATGATGGTTTCACAACCAAACATTAAGGAACCCTCATCATCAAGCTATGGCTTTGAACATTAAAGAAGAAAAGCCTTTCAAAAGAACCAACAGCATTTCATTTTCACCATTCTTTAAAGCCAACAAAATAAACCAAACTTGGGCTCTAGAGGTCAAGTAAATGATGGTTTCACAATCAACACCAAGATCTCTCATTATCAAGCCTTAGTTCCCCATCATCAAAAAACAATAGAATCGAAAATGAAAGGAAAGGAAAAGGGAAGATCCAACCCAAAATAGAGAAGAAGAACAACAACAACAACAAGAACAACAACAACAATAATCACTTTATCCATCATCAAAATCTGGAAAAAGAAGGATAAGAAATAGAAGGAAAACTCAACACAAATCCCTATCAAGTTGTTTTCTTTAGTTGAAAAGAGACAGCTTAGATGTTTGGGTGTTTGTGAGTTGAGAGGAGGTTGAAGATGGAGGTGGAAGAAGAAGAAGAGAGAACTTATGTTGAGAGGATGTAAGAGCTCTTTTTTGACACAAAGTCTTGGCCAAAAAGTGGGTGGTAGAATGAGAGTGTTTGGGTCTTGAAAAACATTAAATATGAGGGTGAGATTGAGGGGGAGGCCACGGCTTCTTTGGCTATTTTAAGGGGAGAAATTTTTAACTTCATGTAGGTTAAGATGTATATTAGAGGTATATTTGATTAAGGAGTGAGTTAGGGATTGGTAATTAGGTGTTTAGGTTTGTAATCATGAGTTTAAGGCTTGCAAGACATGATTTAGAGTTATCTTTCATGTTTAGTTTGAATTGAACTTTATTAGTTTGAAATTCAAACTCCAACATGTTTCCTTGATTTAAAGAATTGGAGAGAGAAAATACTATTTGGTTTGAAATGACATGATGTCTTTGATTTAATAAGGGAATTTGAGTTTCCTTAATCCATCTTAAGACTCTAATAACCTCAATTAATTATTTAGACTCCAAATTAACAGATAAAATTAATTTATCTTTAATTAGAGCCTAATATTGTCCATATTTCCATAATCATTTAATTATGCCCGTTTAGCACCAAATAGAGGTAAAACTATAAATTCATACAAGGACTCCCTGGGACCACCTAGACTTTCCAAACATCATGAAACACTCTTTGTTATCATATTCAACTCTCGAGTGATAGCCGGGTTTGTGTCACTTAATCCTGCGTTGAATTACCTCAGAGGTAAATCGGTAATTTCACGTATGAGAAGAACTAGGAAAAATGAGATTTTTATCTCTAACATATCTATTACATATATAATCCCCTTTAGGCACTAGACTAACCCTCAGGATAGCTGGTCCTTCCCTTAATTCTGGGTAGAATGACCTCAGGGCATTTTGGTCATTTTTGCACTCTGGGAAAATTTGGGTGTTACATTACTCCCCTCCTTAAAAAGAATTTCACCCTCGAAATTCATTACCTGGAAACAGCTCCTATCGTGTCCTCATCTCCAATTCTAGCTCCCATGTGAATTCCTCTGTCTCTTTCCTATGCCGCTTTGACTAGAGGTACGGTTTTGTTTCAACCGCTCATCTCCGTCTATGATCCTCGGAGGTGGTATGTTAAAAGTCAAGTCTTCCCTTAACTACACTTGTTCTAACTCTAGCACATGACTAAGGTTAGATTGATACTTCTCAATTGAGAGACATGAAAGACATTGTGTAGGTTACACAGATTGGGTAATAAGGTTATCCGATAAGCTACTGACCCGACTCTATTAAGGATTTCAAAGGGGCTAAGAAATTGGGCTCAATTTTTTTACTTTCATTGCTCGCCCTATGCCTATTGTGGGGTGATCCTAAGGAACACATGCTCTATTTCTTAGAATTCCAATGACTTTCGCGTTATCTGCATAGCTTTTCTGCAACTTTGAGTTGTGAGGATCCTATCCTTGATCCTTTGGATCTGTTCTGTTGTCTCCCTCATGACTTCCAGTCCCAACATGCTTTGCTCCCTGGGTTCATACCAACATAAGGGTGATTGACACTTCCATCGTATAGGGTCTTATATCTGTCATACTAATGCTCGCATATAGCCGTTGTTATATGCGAACTGTCAGTGCAAGTACTTATCCCAACTCTCTCTTTGGTCCAACACACATGCCTTTAACATATCCTCCAGGGTCTTATGTAACACCCTAACTTTCACCTAATGCGCTCGAGTCGCATTCGGCTAATTATTACGGTTACGTCTTCGTTTCAGAACTTGACTTATCTTTATTTAAAATATGGGTAATAAAATATGACTAAATTTTTCTTTTTGAATTTAAGATTTAAAATGCGAGCCACGCGTACATAATCGATTAATACACACATGATATAGCCAACATATACACATTATCATAGCATATAGAAACAAGTCATGGAATAGTCACAACATAATTTATATTAACATATCATAGTCACATCATAACGACGATGTCCTTCGAACATGAGGACATCTCAAGATACTAAACATAACAAAAGATGAACATACATGAACCCAATGCTAGACATTACTATAACTTTTCTAGACTAATCTTCGCGCTTCCGCTCGACCTCTACCCGTGGGCGTGGTTCCTAAACTTGCGCCTCACAAAGGATCACGAACATCCGCATCACTCGCCTCTGGAGACGACACGGAAGAAAGGAAAAAGGGATGAGAAATCTATATAAGATTCTCAGGAGGGCTTCCCGACTCTAACACAAGTGTCATCGTCGTCGCCCCCAACCACTTCGGTCTTATTATGAAAGGGTGTGCATGCATAAGATTCAATTTTACATTTCTCAAGTTCTTTTTATCCAAAGTGGGTGTCTTTTAATATGGGTCTTAATGACATGAATGCAACATATATTCTATGTATGCATGGCAATACTTGAGCATGACAAAACACATAGATAACACATATTACTTAATCAAAGCATCAATGTAACTTCAATGAAACATATGCATGTGCATCTTTTACTTTATCATAATTGAACTTGTGAGTTCCTTTCATAACTTTTTCCATTATTCCACCCTCATCATGGTCACCAAAATCCATCCAACATGCCCGCCCAGCGATTTTATTATGGTCACCAAAACTCCTCATCACCTATCGCCTAGGAATGAACTCATCCTAACTAGCCGTCGCTAGATTTATACGGGAAAAATAGAGGGGAATCATATCTCTTTCTTGGAAATGCATCAACTGGTTAAGACCTGACTTTGTCCACTTCGGTATGGTTTGACGTCCATACCCCCCACCGGTTTACTTTCTCCTCACTCGTAGCAGGAGAAATGCGTCTCGACATATAACCTTTTCATTATCATATCTCTTTTCTTTCTTGGAAACGCATTAACCGGTTAAGACCAATGACTTTGTCCGCTTCGTATGGCTCGACGTCCATACCCCACGGGTTTACTTTCTCTTCACCGGAGCAGGAGAATGCGTCTCGACATATAACCTTTACATTAACATATCTCTTTCTTGGATCACCCCATACAACCCTTAACTCGGGAAGTCATAATGGGATCATTTCCTCATTAACATATTTTGTATGGATGCAACATGAGCATACAATCATAATACATCATATAACATATCATTTATGCAACATGAGCATGGAATCATCTTAAAACATACCATATACTTTTCTCATATGCAATGTTATAACATTTCAAGTAACATTCATCACGTCATATACATTCCAAGTAAATAATCAAGTAAGACTTCAATACACATAGGCATTCTCATCATAATTTCTTTTCATCATATCATGTACATTCCCATTAAGTAATCATGTAAAAAGGCAACATCACATAAGCATCCATATCATAGGTTCATCCCATTAAAATCAAAACACTCATTTTTGACACATTTAGGTTCTGGTAATCGATTACAGGTGCTGGTAATTGATTACAGAGACAAAACTTGTTTTGGAAAAGAAGGACATCATGGTAATCGATTACATGAACTGGTAATCGATTACATGAGTCTTTAACTGGTTCTTGGTACAAAGGACACCCTTGGTAATTGATTACACCTCTTGGTAATCGATTACTAGAACCCAGAACTCATAAATTGCTTTTGGTAATCGATTACATAGCCCAGGAATCGATTACCAGAATCCCTTTTTTCAAAAAACTAAACTTTCTAACACATTTTCAAGTATCCTTCCTTTCCAAAAACACTTTATCACACCTTTCTAAAAACTCTTTGAAATCGTTATCATATTTCCACAATTTAAAACCAACATTGTAACATAATTAAGAAATAAATCTCAACACTCATAAAAGCAAACATAAAGGAAACTACTTCATATTCTTTATTTTATTGCTCATAAGCTTCAATCTAGCGCGGATTTAGAACGGCCGACCAACTTTAAGGTTGGCAAGGGTAAGCTTAGAGCTTTTTGAAAACATGTGATTAAGTTCTTCAAACAACTTTTAGTGATCTACTTAACATTTATATCAAACTTTTTATAACAAAAGGAATGGAAACCGAAACCATTAAGGGGAAAAGGAATGAAGAACTGAAAGCTTGAACAAGGAAAGGAAAGGAAACTGAAATCATTTATGGTCCAAGATCAAGTTTTCAAGCTTTAGAGGTTTCATTGTGATGAACTCAAAGTCATCATCTAGAACTCTCATCATCAAGCTATCATGATCAATGGCCTTGAAGGCCGAACATGAAAGGAAAAGGAAGAACTTGAAAGAAAACTCCCTACCTAGTGGTGAAGAGGAAAGCTTGGTTCTTGAAGCAAGTTGAGAAGAACAACTCCTTCCTTGATGCTTGATGATTTTCGGCCAAGGCAAGGAGGAAAAGAAGATGAGGTGTTTTCTTTGTGAGCTTGAAGAGATGAAGAAAAGGAAAGGAACTCTTGAGTCTTGAGGGAAAAAGAAAGAACTCAAGATTACTCTTTGAAGCTAATCTTGGCAAATGAACAAAATGCAACCAAGCTCATCCAAGCATGGTATTTATAGAGGGAATGAGACCTTGTGGCTGATTTGGGAGGAAGCTTGGCCTCATGTTCCATGAGGTGAGAGAAATTGCTTTATGGAGGCATGGTGAGGTATGGTGGAAAGTATGGGCAAGGCATGGGCAAGGTATGGGCTTGGAGTGCACAAATGGAGAGCATGAATTCAGCCAACATTTCAGCCAAGGAGGAAAAGGATGATTTGCTCATGTAATTGTGGTTTAAGGATGTGTTTAGGTGTGTCTTTGATTAGGCATTTGTGAGCAAGTGTTTAGGTGATAAAATGGCTAATTAAGGTGGGTCAAGACTTGATTAAGGAGTGGTCATACTAAATTAGAGAATTAAAACCATACTTTAGTTAAATCAAATCATAGACACAATTCCATGATTTAAGGAATTGGAGAGAGAAAACACTATTCATGAAAATGTGACATAATGTCTTAAATTCAAGAATAGGATTTTGAGCTTCTCTAAGCAATCTTAGGTTCTAATCAACCTTGATTAATTATTTTGACTTTAGATTAGTAATTAGAATTTACTAATCTTTAATTAGAGCCTAATATTGCTTTGGTTTTTAATTGTGTATTCTGGCAGAATGCACTTAGCTAAGGGTAAAACGGTAATTTTTCACTAAAACTGCCGGGGCCACCGGGCTTATCCCGACATAAAACATTACTAAAAAAACATCATTTAAAACCTTTTGGTGAAGTCCGGGTTCAACGACGTAAACAAAGGTTAAACAGCACCACAGGGGCATTTTGGTAATTTCGCGTCAAACTCAAAATGAGATTCTTCTGCTCTATCACCACACATAACATACACAATCCCCTATCATCACAAAAACATCCCTCGAGGATGGCCGAGACGGCGATCCTCATTTTCGGGTAAAATGACCTCAGGGCATTTTGGTCATTTACACACGAAAATTGGTCGTTACACTATATGGTCCTCTCCACTGCCCATTTTTGAGGGTGGTATGCCGTGCTAAGGCATAGCTTTGAACTAAATGCCTTCTGAAAGGCTCCCCAAAAACGTGATGAAACGCGATCACAATCCGAGATTATTGTCATCGGCACTCGTAGACCTTACAATCTCTTGGATGTAAGCTAGGCCAACTTATCCAATGAATAAGTCACCTTAATAGGCAAAAAGTGAGCCAACTTTGTTAGTCGGTCCACGATCACCCATATGGCGTCATGGCCAGCTTGGGTCTTAGGTAGACCGTCAAGAAATCCATCGAGATACTCCTCCTATTTCCATTCGGGAATGGACATGGGTTGCAACATCCTTGAAGGTTTTTGGTGCTCAGTCTTTACCTTCTATAGAATAAGCACTTACTCACCCATGTGGCCACGTCCCTTTTCATCCCGGGCCACCAAAATATCTTCTTCAAGTCCTGATACATCTTAGTAGTGCTAGGATGAATGGTGAAATGGCTCTTGTGAGCCTCCTCCAAGATATCCCTTCGAGGTCACCACATGCCACGCAAATCCGGCCTTCAAACCTCCGTAGCTTGTCCGCCCTAGGGTGAAACCCTTCAACTTCCCTTCCTTTCCTGCCTTTAGAGTCTCTATAAACTCTACATCCTTCCATTGGGTTCTTGTGACTCTCTCCTTGAAATTACTCATTACATTGAGATGGCATGCTTTTATGCTCTCATGGTCAAAGTCGTCCCAAGTTCAGGTCCCTAAACTTCTCAATTAGCTTTACCTCCTTCAACATCATATAGGACAAGTATAGTGACTTTTGGCTCAAAGCGTTAGCCACTACATTTGCCTTGCCGGATAATAGTCAATGCAAATTCGTAATCCTTCAAAAACTCCATCTGTAACATCCTCCCAAGTATAACATCATGCTTAAGCCATGACATCATACTCAAGAGTTGTTACTTATTAATTTACGGACCTTTTTTAAATATTTATAGCAAGATTGATCAAGTTGAGTAGTAACTAATTCGTGGTTCTATTAAATATATACAACAAATAAACAAAGCATTTCTTTATTTCATAAGTAAGTACAAAAGGAAGCTCTTCTATGAGCTTGAAAACATACATGTTCTCTACTTAGTTTACCAATATATACACCACTAAGTACAACATAATAAAAACACTAACTACTAAACTCCTCGACGATTCCTTTAGTGTCGCAGCCTTGTAGTCCTCTGATAACCTGGAGGTGACAGGAAACACAAAAACATAGGGGTGAGAATTACACAATTCTCTAGTAGGGCAACTCCCTAGTTACACAATCATAAATGTCCTCGTTATCGCCCAGCCATTTGGTTATTAGAAAAATATGATCATGTGATACAGATTAAATATTCATTTTAAAGTTCTAAAATCATCCTTCGAAGTAGGTAGCTTTTATTATTCAATCACTTAATATACACACATAATACTACTCAATAGCATAGCATTACATTTTGAAATATATTGCCCTACATTTGTAAGGGGACTTTAATGCCCATTAAAGGGGACTTTCCTGTGCCCATTAAAGGGGACCTTCCTGCCCATGAAAGGGGACTTTCTCCCCATTAAAGGGGACCTTTGTTAAAAGGGGGCTTTCTGTGCCATAAAAGGACCTTTCGTACCTATTAAAGGGGACCTTTCCATGCCCATAAAAGGGGACCTTTTGTGGCTAACCTCATAAATAAGTTTGCATGCTGAATTATTCATATTCATATTCTTGTACTCATGCCATACTAGTACAAGATGCCATTATTTCATCAATTTCAAGCATCAATTCATTTTCAGCACAATGGAGATTTTACATATTCATAGTACAATTTATTTGCATATCAAAAAGATCAATTCGGAGGCTATAAAAATTCTCAAAGACACTTCAATGTGTCCACAAGTTTCCATACAAATTTCAGAGGAAAAAGAGCTTATAACTATGTTAAAAAAAATTTGACAAATTCAGGTCAGAAACCCTCTATTAATAGCCAATAGCTATAGTTCTCAATTTTATTACACTATCAAATGAACATATCACATCATACAAAAATTTACAGTTGGACTTCAATATGTCGTAAATACTCTACAAAAATTTCAGCTGATTATTCAATCATTTGGTGTAGTAATAAAATTAGAAAATTTTATAGCTTCAATCCCAATAATCCAGGCAGCATAAAGTTCAATTTATTTCATGATTTTTTTTTCAGGTAGTAGAAGTCTGAAACAAGGCTCAAGAAAATTTATGGAACTAGCCTAGGATGTTAGCTTCAACATAGATTTTTTTATAGCTGATGAAAATACCCACAAATATACAGAAAATTCGTGTTTAGCTTTCCATAGCAAAATCGAAATTCCAGCAACATGCTTCAAAATCTCTTTTGACAAAAATGATTTTTAACATCATCCAAACACTCCACCAAAATTCATACATCCATATCAACATATTATCAACCAATATAGCTAGAAATTTGGACCAAGATCAATCAGAAATGTTAAGAATAAATTTGGAAAAAAAGGCCAAAGAAAACCCTACTTTGCGTAACGTATTAGCTCCTTGGCTTCAAGATTAACCAAGCTTGCTTCCTTCTCCTCCAAAGCTCCCAATCCAACTTCAAACCCCTCTGCTATCAGTGAGGTGTGAGGTACAAGACAAGGTTTTGATAAGGAATGGAAATTTTGTTCGGTTAGATTAGTAGAGAATTAGGTGTAGAACAAGTTTTGTGAAAGGATCTTGGTGTTTTAGTGACTTTGAGCTAGGGTTTTGGGGATTTGAAACCAGATTAAAGCTTTGAGAGAAGACAACAATGGAGGGCTGTCTTGGGGCTTGATGCATGAAAATGATGATGGTGGGGAGATAAGGTTGGTGGCTTATATTTATCTTGGTGTAATTGTAGTCAAAGTATGCAATTTTTTCTTTTTTAAAAGGATATAATGAGATGGATGGCTAGGATTTAATCTTGCTTTACAAGATTAAATCTTAGCCTTACACTTAGCTTGAATGGATATACATTATCCATTTATAATGATTAAAATATCTTTTTGTTAAAAATCGCACAAAAATTTTACCTAACGGGTAAACGCCATACCGATTAAACCAATATTATTGAAAATTAATTCTAAATATAAAATTATCATTCCCACCTATTTCTAACCATGTTCCCATGTTTTCCTATTTTTGGCACCTCTGGTGCTAATCTAGAGTTTCAGCGTCTTTTGGCGGCCAGTGGTGGCCTGCAAGGTTACTATTCGCCTCCGCCGAAATTTTTTTTTTAAACGTCCGTTGGGCCACCCTCATCGTTGTTAAACTTTTATATTTTTAAAATTACGGCTAACAAAGCTCAAATTAATTTTTAAATAATTTTAGGGTGTTACACCATCCATCTCCTCTGCCTCATGTTCAACTCCTTCTGATTAAAGAGGTACTTGAGACTCTTGTGATTAGAGAACACTTGAATCTTTACCCTATACAAATGGTGTCACCACATCTTCAAGGCGAACACCATGGCTGCTAACTCAAGGTCGTGGGTGGGGTAGTTTGCCTCGTGAAGCTTGAGTTGTCTGGATACATAGGCCACCACTTGCCTATTTTGCATCAACACATAACCCAAACCCTTTCTCGATGCATCAAATGGTGCATGCGGTAAGGAAAAACTAACACTAGGGTCATGATTAACTTAAATTTCAACTCAGGAAACTTTTCTCATATTCTGGAGTTCACACAACGGGGCATTCTTCCTAATGAGCTTGGTCAAGGGTAAAGATACTGCAAAAATCCCTTAATAAACCTATAGTAATAACTAGCTAATCCCAAAAGCTCCTATCTCCATTACCATGGTAGGTCTTTCCCAGCTTATCACAGCCTTATCATACTAGGATCTACCAATCCCCCTTTTGACACCATATGACCCAAGAATTTCACTTCCTCTAGCCAAAATTCACACTTAGATAACTTAGCATATGTAACACCCCAATTTTTACTGTCGTTTAGAAATTACCGAATTACCCTAGGTAATTTTTATATAATTTGAGACCGAACAATCCTCAATAAAGGAATATAACATTAGAAGAAAGGATAGGAGCAATTCGTTCAGAGTTGCAAACCCGATTTCTGTACGTGTAAAATGACCAAAATGCCCCTGAGGTTATTTTCTAGAAAATGAAGATCGTGGGCCCCACCCATCCTCAAGGGAATGTTTTGATATTAATAAGGGATTGTTTGTGTTATGTGTGTTAATAGAGGAGAAGAATCCTAATTTTGAGTTCGACGCGAAATGACCAAAACGCCCTGCGTTTTAACTTTGGATTTGCATGGGACTGAGCCCGAACCTCACTAAAATGTTTTAAAACATGTTTTTAAGCTATGATTAACCATTAGTTAAGCTTGGGTGGTCTCGGGCAATTTTTAAGTAAAATTACCATTTTGTCCCTCTCTTGTGCAAGTTTGCGAATTTTGAGATTTTTGATTTGTATAGCAAAACATAAGCAATATTAGGCTCAAATTAAAGGTTATTAGATTCTAATTATTAATCTAGAGTCAAAATTATTTATTTAGATTGATTAGAACTTAAAATTGCTTAAAAACACTCAAATTGCTTACTAATTCACCTAAGCCCTTAATTGTAAATTCTCTAATTTGCAAAGATACCTACCTACACCTACATAATACATGGAACACACAAATTTTATCCTCCTTGGGCTGTAATGCATGAAATTTTGGTCCATAATGCATCAGAAAATTTGTCAAAGAATGCACAAAAACCAAGGTATGAAAACAAGGAACCATGAAAACATGATTCCATGTTTTAAGCCACCAAACAAGATGATTTTTCTTCCTTGTTTCCTCCTCAAATTTGGTCAGATTTTCCTCCTCCCTTTGTCCATTTATGAGCCTCAAAATCTCTATAAATAGGCATGCTTGAAGGAGTGTTAGAGGCCTTAGTTCATAACTTACACAATTCTAGTTTTTAGAAGCACCAAAAGCTTTCTTTCTTCCTCCTCTTGGCTGAAACTTCTTATCCCATTTCTCAAAGAGATTTTCTTTCATTTCACTCAAGGAAACCAAGTTCTTTCCTTTCCTTCAAATAAAATTAGGTAGGGAGTTGTCTTTAAGCTTATTTCTATGCTTTGCTAAGTGTTGTTCTTGGTTCAAAATGATGATTTCATGGACTTCTCTAGCTTTTCCATTCGGTTTTCTTCTTTCTTTTCCTTTGAACATTTCGGCCATAAGGCCTATATGGGAATATGATGATAGCTTGATGATGAGGACCTTGAGTGTTGGTTGTAAATCCATCACAAGTTAGGCCTCTAAAGCTTGAAAATTTCACTTGATGCAAAACTTTAAAGAATGATGTTTTTATGATGTAAAAATAAAGATCTTGAGTTTAGAACTTGAAAGATGTATTTTTCACTTTGTCTTGCTAAGATATATTGGGTTGAATTTATATTTCTCTAAAGTCTTGAAGGAGCTCTAGTAAAGAAATAAAATGAACTTGCATCCATGTTTAAGTTTATGCCTTGCATAACCATGTTTACTTTCTATGTCATCACTAAATTCTCAAGAATGAATAAATGAACTTGCATTCTCATGTTTAAATTTCCAAGCTTGCATTTCATGTTTATGTTTCAAGTTGTCACTTAATCTTCAAAGATAATAAAGAGGATGCATCTCATATTTATTTTATGCTCTCACTTTATTTTATAATGGCTAAAAGAATCAATGCATGACATGTTTATTTTATGTCATCACTTAAAGATCCTAGAGTTCAAAGACTTGCCCAAGTATCACAAGCAAAGTTGGAACCATGGTAATAAAAACTCTAAAGCTTCCTTAAGATTATGGGAGTCAAAGAATTCATTCTTTAAAAAGTCTTGAGTTTGGAGCTTAATAAGATGTAATAAGAATTCTCTTCTCCCTTCAGGTCCAGTGCGACTAGGCTTTCTTAAGATTCTCTTCTCCTTCCACTTGGTCCAGTGCAGACTACCACCGCTCAAGTTTCTTGCATATCATGTTTATAATTCCAAGTTATCACCTTATAAAGACAAATTAAAATGAGGTTACATAGCATGTTTATGATTCTAGTTATCACCTAAATCTCTAAAGCTCAAGACTTGCTCCTTTTATCTTAAGTGAGAATTTTAATCATGAAGATTCTTTCAATATATAAATCGGCCTCATAATTAAGGTAGGCCCAAAGTGATTTTAAATAGCTACTGATTTAGTTCTATAATTTCTTTCAAGATTAACAAAAAGAATTAGTTTCTAAAAGAGTTTTAAGGCTTTGCAAAGATTTTATGGGAAACTAGTATCTTACATGTACTTAAAATGTGATTTTAAGCAATTATGTGAGGTTCATGATTCAGCCACTAATCTGAGTTTAGTACTACTATGATGATGGTTTAATATGTTTGAAGTTGTGATAATTATGGTTTATTGCTAAAGGAATGATTCTATGCATGTTAGAGATAAAACTAGCTTCCTAGAAAACCTAAAAGCAAGATTTCTAGAACTTTAGAGAATGAAATTTATGCATTTTGTCTAGAGCCTTTAGTGGCCTTAAGAACCAGGTTCTATTATGTTTAGATAAGGGAGAATGATTCATAATTGGTTTAGTAATTAATTTTAGCATCATAAGGAAAGCCGGAACGAGAAAGGGTTAAAAATGCAACTTTTAGCACACGTAAAGCCTAAATATAACTTGCTGCCTATGCTGTCCCATATAGTTTAATAATGTTCTTAAGGCTTATAATTAATGGTAATGATGATAATGAATCCTTTAGATGCATGATTAATTAGTTTGATAATTGAGGTTACCCAATTCTAAAGTTTCGGTTGTTTAAGAAATTTTCGTAAGAATTTATGATGATGGTTCTTTGAAGTTTGAAATGATAAGTCTATGTAGTGATTTGATGCTTATTAAGTATTTGATATCATTGAATGATTTCGGCTTGCATGTTATAGTTGCTGTTGCAAACAATGAGAATGCTTATGCATAAAATAATGAAATATTCTTTGTTATTTAAAAATTTACCCTTGTTGTTAAGAAAGTATATTACTGTAAAAGTGTAATTTGGAAAAGTTCTGGCTAGGAAAGACTTGGTATTTAAGCGTGTCCATTTGTGACCCACCTCTCTTTCCTGGGAATTTCCAGATGCATGATTACAGTTGGTATATATATTATTCCAGAATAAGACTATAAACGAGAAAATGTTATGAATGATTATGAATTGAGAATTGTATTATGATATAACATGCAAAGACTTAATGGTGACTTAAACTTATGAGGAAATGATCCTTTGGACCATCAGACTATAGGTGGTGAAAAGGTGATTCTTGCCCCCTAAACTCTCTCAAAAGGGTAGAGGGATTTTACTTATCAAAAGGGATAAGTATATGCTGGTGACGACTAGCAAGGTATGAGCTCATAACCTAGATTACTCCCAAAAGGGTGGAGTATAGGGTGGCCCAGGAAAATGATGATGAAAGTAACTTTAAGTCACCTAAGGAACTAAGTAACGTATTATGTGATTATGATGTTCTTCTATGCATAGTATTTATGAGATAATGATGAGAAATATGATATTCTTCTATGCATAGTATTTATGATATGATGATGAGGAATATGATGTGGTTTTATGCATAATTATGTTATTATATATGAAAGGAAAAGTTCATTATAAACATGACATGCTAAGTTTATGATGCATTATAAGACGCATGATTAAAATGACGGGTCTCGGTAAAGTATTTCGAACTAATAAATGAATCTTAGCATGCTCACATTTTCATAATGAAACCCGAGGTTCCTGGGGACGATGATGATGACACGATGCATATGAGGTGAGTACCTCCTGAGATTCTTTTATAAGTTTCTCATTCCCTCTTTCTTTCTTTCTATCTCGTCTTCAGAAAGTGATGGTGATATTTGTGATTCCGTTGATGCTCTCACCTGGTAGATGCACGTGATCTTGTGAACCAGCTTATTATCCTTGGGGAACGTATTGCTAGACCTTGAGCATGAACTTGAATATTATTCCTATCTCTGAAGTGTTATAAATAGGTGCCATTAATAGATGTTTTTCCATCCATATATTATTTATGTTTTGTTCAATTGCCTACATCTAGCTTAACTCTATTAGTAGGCAAAATATCTATGTGAAATGTAATTATGGATGTCATATGATGGAGCCAATATGATGTGTTCTTCATGATATGTCTTCATTTTCTACTTTATCCCGATTATCGTTCACGTTATGCGCGGCTCACGTTTTCAATTATGTTTAAAAAAAAATGGCTCGTAATTTCACTAAGTATTTTCAAAGCATGATTAAGGAACTGAAGCAAAGAGTAAAGTCTAGTAATTAATCAGATACGACCTAAGCATATTAGGTTAATTATTAGGGTGTTACAGCATACAACTTTTTCTCCTTTAGGATCTCTAAGACCAACTTCAAATGACACTCATATAGTCTATGAACACGGTAGGAGCATTGGTCTGTCCAAACGTCATCACCGTAAACTCAAAGTGGCCATACCAGTGTCCTAAAAGCAATCTTGGGTATGTCCTCTTCCTTTACCCTAATCTGGTGATATCCTTACCTCAAGTCAATCTTAGAAAACACCATCGCTCCCTTAACTGATCCATCAAGTCATCAATCATAGGCAAGGGGTACTTATTCTCTTCAGTTACTCGGTTCAACTTCTATAATCTATGCAAAGCCTCATGCTCCGATCCTTCTTCTTGACACAACAAGACCAAGGCTCCCTAGGGTGAAGCACTTGGTCTTACTAACTTTTCTCCAACAGGCTCCTCTCAGTGCTTTAACTCGGTTAACTCCATGGGTGACATCCTATAGGGTGCTATGGAGATAGGCCCATTTCCGGGACTAACTCTATGGAGAACTCAATCTCTCTCACCAAGAGGGAACTCAGGTATCTAGTTCTGAAAATACCTCAAGATAGTCTCTCACTCCTGGCATTTTGTCGATGTCTTGCTCAAAGTCTACTTCGCTAGTGGCTAGGAGAACATATCCTTTTACTTTCTACCCCATAACAGTTAACTTATATGACATTAGATAAAGGCTTAAGGTTTACTAGGCAGAACAAGGGTAGGAGAAAGATAACAGACTTGGCATAGTAGTTTAACATTACACAATTAGCATAAAGCCAATCCATGTCAAGAATCATATCTAGACCATGCATAGGCGACAAGCTAAATCCAATAAAGGCTCTACTTTCAATAGTGAATAACAGGTTAAACAACACCTACAAGTCCTAAGGGTTTGCTCCTAGGTATAAAAACGGTAGTTGGAAAGGAAGTTCAGACACATAAAGTTGTATAGACTCAACACTAGTATGTGATATGAATCAATGGGTCGCTAGAATCAAACAATACAGTTAAGGTTATTTCATTTCACACTTTTCTATGAGGCTTCTAGATTTTATCAAGTCCGTTGATGGTGAAAACCCTTCCTTGGTGTTGTGGTCGAGGGTGAGGGGTCGTCGGGTTCCTTTGGGTCCATCTCTGGCATAGTGTTCAGGCTTCCTACACTTGAAGCAAGCTCCCTAGCCTAGCAAGCAAGGTCGATCCCTATGTGACTTCCCACATTTGGGGCATAAAGCGGCAGGGTCAGGTCTCGGGGGTCAACGGGCCCTTTGGTGTGCCTTGCCCTTGGGACCACTTGATCCCTGTGGTGGAAGTTCCACCTGGGCCCTACGCCTGAACTGGTCGGAACTGGGCCTAGGCTATGGCTTGAAACTCAAGGCTTGTAGTGCCAGCTTCTTGGTGAAGTTTCTGCCTTTGGTGCACTCAGCCTCTTCTTGCCCATCTTCGATGATGTGACACTTGTTGACTAGGGTGGGAAATTCCCTAATCTCCAAGTGTGCAACGCGACGTTGATCTCACCTTCAGCTCTACCTCGTATTTGACACACTTCCAAAACTCATTGGGATTCCCTTGAAAGATTTGGGAGAATTTGATCAGTTTCGAACTTCGGAGTGTCCTGTGAAATACTCATTCCTCCTTGAACTAGCTGCTATATCCTTAGCATTCCGCACATATGTAACACCCTAATATTTAACTTAACATGCCTAGGACGTATTTAAGTTAATTATTAGTTATTACTCTTTTGTTCAGTTCTTAATTTAAACTCTTGGAAATACTTTAATAAAATTATAGGTAACTTTTTTTTAAAACAAAATGTGCTGCGCATACTAAGTAAACCCATCATCGTCTCGCACATATAGAGGAGAAATAAAAATGAGTCACATGCGTGTACAACAATCACATGAACATAACCACATCATCATATATAATTATAGCATAAATATTAATTTCACATGACGCACCAAAATATACTACTAAAAGGGTATCATGCCCACTACAGGTTGGGCTAGGTAGCCATCCGGAAAGGACATAAATAACGTATGGATAGAAACTAAAATAACCTACTAACACATCTCCTCCCACTACTCCTATTGGGATATGCCTGAGTTGATAACCTCTAAAAATATCAAAAGAAAAGCCAACAAGATATTCACAAGCACTCCAAGAGGTCCACCATCAACACCTACTAACGATGCTTGAGAGAGGGAAGGTATCCGAGCACATGAGGAAGGTTAGTGGGAGTCAGCGACCCAAAATGATAAGAATTAGGATTATTGAAGTGCATCTACCAGGTGAGAGCATCAACGTGGATCACGAACATAGCCATTGCCCTCTAAAGACGAGATGGAAGGAATGAGAAGAAACTTATACAAGAATCTCAATAGGGCTTTCGCCTCCAAACAAATTTCATCATCTTCATCCTTAGGAACCTAAGGTTTCATTATTAAAATAGTGGATAATAAGAAGATTCATTTATTAAGTTTCAAATACTATTATCCAAGGCCCGTATATTTTAGCATGAATCTTAATGTCATGAATGCGTATACTATATTATGAAATGCATGTCAATGCTTATGCAACATACCACAAGACTTGAATGAAATATCATAACATAAGGAACATAATTCATTTTAATATAATCTTTCCTTTTACTTTCTTAGGTGACTTAACTTTCTTGTTCTTTTGTAAGGGGCCACCCTAATCTCTTTCCTCTTGAGAGTTCTAGGTTATGAGCTCATACCTAACTAATCATCACTAGTCTACACTTATCCTATAGATAAGCAAATTCCCAACTCTTGGAGTACGGGTTAGGGGGCATAAGATCACCTTTCATAACCATTAATTCCTGGAGTCTAAAGGATCCCCTTATTAGATTACCTCTCATAACCATTAATTCCTGTAGTCTAAGGATCACTTCCATATGTTTTATGTCACCTTATCTTTGTTGGATCACCTCTCATAACCTTTAATTTAGGAGTCTCAGATCATTTCCATGTGTTTTATGTTATTTAGAGATGAGTACATGAACATATAATCATAACTTATCATTCATCATTTCATGCTCAAAATTTCATAATTGTTCTAAGTCCACAAATTTGGTGAAAATCTAACCATATAACGC